>CAMOHE010044040.1:0-63247 GCA_946598075.1 Artocarpus hirsutus
CTCCAAGACCCATAGCATCCAAATGAATTTCAGCATCAAGTATCCATGCTAGATAGTTCTTGCCCGTAATATCAAGGGCTACAAATTCCAACTTGGTAAGATTTGCCATGGTAAATACTATAACAAAAATATTAATCAAATTAGAACATAAAAAAAAGATATCAATAAACAATCAATAAATAGTATATACATTGTTTAGTGAATAACAATAAACATCTATTTACAATAGTTGAACCGTAATAGTTTATATATTTAAAATGTTTATATATTTAACAAATAAGCGATAATGTTTTTATATTACTTATTAACATATATGTACTTGATTATTTTTATGTTTATTTTGTTTGTGTGATAATATATCTCATTCTTGTGGGGAGCATGGATTTAGTATGTTATTTACGGTTATGCATGTATGTGACATCTCTATGGTCACATGCAAAATGGCCTATTACTTTTGTTGTGCCAAGTGAAAAGTAAAGCAACTCACCTTTTTATGAAAAAGAGCCTCCGCTTTCCAAAGTTTGTATGCTCTTATGAACAATGTATTTACTAGCGATGACTCTCACTTTCTTCGTGCTGATAACGTGTTATAAAATAAAAAGAACAAGACAAGAGAATATAGTATAGAAGTAAAGAAAAACTAAAGAAGAACACAAAAGAATGAGAGAATGATATCTATTTCTTTTTTCTTCTACACTTTTACATGCCTCTCAAAGCCTTTATTTGTAGGCTAAAGATGCCCATATGTTACAATAGGCTTAATGGTGTTGTAAATGGAGAAAATAACTATGAATAAATTGTAACAAATAGAGGTTATGGAATTTGTGAAGTTTTGAGGGTTATGAGACTTGAAGAGTTTGGGGTTATGGACATACATCATAATATTATATTCATAACAAAAAAAAACTTTTAAACTTCAATTGTTCATATGGACTTTTCGTACTCCAGCATTTTTTTTAAGAATAATTTGTACTCTAGCGTTAGTTTTGTATAGGTTAAAAAGAAGTGTGATGAACAATTGAAGTTTAAACGTTTGTTTGTTTTTTTTTTTTGGCGAAAAGATTTTAGGAGTTTCTGAATCGAAGCTATTCCCTATAACTAATATTAATTCACGTTTTTATCAGATCATTTTTATCATCATAGTTTAGTGAGAGTATTATTACCTTTATATAAATTTAAATGTTCTTTTCTTAACAGTCATGGCCTGGAGAATAAGGACCTGGAAATTATTTTCTAACAAAGTCTATATTACAGTGAGTATTTAAATAACAAGTGCAAAAGTTAATTGGGTTTCTTAAAAATAATACGTGCAAAAAAAAAAAAAGTGAAACATAGAGGGTCGTTTGATATTATTTTTAAAATAGGTGAAAATGTTTTTGTTTTAAAAAAAATAAGAACTTTTTGAAATTTGTGCTAAGAGTTTTTAAAATTTTTACCACAAAAAATATATAAAAATATTTTTAAAAAATTCAAGAACAAGAACAAACATGGCTTGAGTGTTGTAAAGGAGTGTTGTAAAGGAAAGATGACATTGTGGAAAGTATGGGTGAAAAAAGTGGTTATTATAAGTGTTATTATTTAAGATAATTGAATAGGCACATGTCAAAAAGGAGAAGAATGCATTTAAAAAAGTGTATATGATACTCCTCTAAATTTATCCAAATGTTAGTTAAGAATGTAAATTCAAACCACATTTTAAAACTTCCTACTTCAAAAAAAATAAATAAATAAGCTATCACATTTTGAACTAACAAATCAAGCGAGCCCAGTTTTTCTCTCTCAAAAGAGCACTTTGGAGTTATTTTAGGCAGAGCCGGTAATTTCGGACACAGCACGATGATACGATACAAAAACGACACGATATAAATGGGTTTGGATCGCATGTATATTAATTGGGCCATAAATGGTTTGGAATAACACGAAAATAAACGTGTTGGATTCTTGCTAGCACGTTTAACACGTTTAATTAAACGTGCAATATAAATATGTCAACACGACACGACACGCCTCGTATATTTAAAATTAAAATAAAAAAAATTTAAGAACTATGGAAGATCAAGAATTGAACCTTGTACTCAAGATGCAATTCTCATGTTTACCACCACCACGCTAGGCTTCTAGTTAGTATATAATGATAGTTTTTATTATATTTATTATAATTTTTTGCTTTTGATGCAAAGAGTCCCACATCGAAAAGTGAAACAAGATGACTCACAAACTTTTCTATAATATATGCCTTAGTTTCGCTTCAAGCTTCCATTGCAAGTTAAAGCCGTTTATGGCTTGGAATAATTCCTTTCTAAGGAGGAGAAAATGAAAAGACAGTTTAAAATATTTAATAAATTAAAAAAAATAAAAATATAATTTAAAATATTAATAATTAAAAATTATTATATTATTTACATTAATATTTAAAGTTTTTAAATTTTTTTGGATTTTGATTGAAATTATGTTGTAAAAAAATTAAATATTATTTTTTTAATCGTGTAGTAATCGTATCGTGTTATTCATATATATTATTAGCGTGTTTGTATTTTAGGTATGTTTGTTAATTATGTTGTGTGTGTTTAGTTTAATTGTGTCGTGTTATAAACGTGTTGGTATAAATACAACACACAAACATGAATTGCCAGCCTTAATTTTAGGTTTCGTTTGGCAATATCATTCTAATCACATAATTTCAATTGTTATAGTATGAAGTTTTCACGTACTATAATATAAAACAAAAGTTTACTATAATACAAAGTTCTCGCATGTTACAATTAATTCAGTTGTAAAATATGCTCTAAAACAAATTTTAAATTAATAGAGTGTTAAACAAGCATGATTAGAACAACTTTTGATTGAGAAATAATGTAAAGCTTTTATATATTACAACAAAAATAAAAAATTATTATAATATAAAATTTTTATATATTATAATATTTTAAATTAAAAAATTAATTTTAATTATATTTATCACAGCTTTTTATATTAAAAAAAATTGCTAAAACGAATAAAGAACCAACACACTTTTATCACCTTTATTTTTTTTTTTTGGGCTTTTTGGTTTTGGGCAAAGGGCATGCTCGCATAAGCATTTTAATTAAAAACAGAGACTGAGTCGTTGAGAGAAGACCACCACTCTTTCGGTAGTGTGTTGTCCCATCACGTTAGCCTGCTGACGCGGCCCGCCCCACGCCCTACTTCTTCTCCGCGTTTTTGCTTTTTGGGACGCGGTCCGGCATTTATAATTTTTAAGGAAAAATCGTTTTCAAATATTTCTTCCTTTTTTTTTTTTTTTCAATTGAATATGCGTGTAACTAATTTTACCATGCATTTTGTAGCAAAGCTTTAGAATTTTAGGATTGGCAAACTGCAATTGTCATCGTCTTTCTTTAAAAGAAAAAAAAATTTAAAATGGAGCTACAAGCCACTCTATGCACCTTCGTTTGTAGGTGATTTTGTCTTTATTATCGTTAACATCTAACTATAATATATAAAAGTTTTATATTGTTTACGATTCTAACTCATTATAAAATATTACACATGAAACCACCATTAAACTAAACCTATAACCTTTTAAAAAACACTTATTCTCATAAAAAGAAAAAAGAAAACCTTAGAGAAATCATAGAGCAAAATTTAGAATCGCAAGAGATTTTTTCACCAAAGAAAAAAAAAACAAGAATAGGAAGCGGTTACCGTTCACCCGCACATGTAGTTCCAATATAATAGGACGAGGGAAGACCGTTATATTGGCCTTACAATTTCCAAATAGTAAGTAATCCCAAACCCCCTTTATAATATTCGGATCCTCTCTTCTTATAGTATCCCTCCACACAATCTCTATTCTTCTCTTCATCTCTCCCCTTCTCTTTCCGAATTTCAAGCTTCAGACCCCAAGCACAAAACAGACAAGAAAATAAAAAAAGGGCAAAAAAACCCAATAATAAAGCCCCCAAAATTCCAAACCCAAATATCAAAACCCGAGAATTTTTGCTTTTTTAGTTGCTTTTTTCCGTGTCCTGTTTTGTACGGTCAACACCAAAACAAAGTATTGATTACTTGGGAAATCAGACGGAAACTTCTTCATCTTTTAAGGTTCAAATACATATAGTACAGCAAACGCGTAACATTATTGTCTTTAGCGCTTCTCCTTTGTATGATCTGAAAAACAAAAAGAAAAGAGGAAAAAAAAAGCTTATTTTCTTCTTTGTTGGCGCTGAAAATAACAGGATATTTCTGGGCAAGTTCGGTTTCTGCAAGCGTGCCTATATATTGCATGATGATCAGGAACTAGGAGAAAGATTGTGATAAAGGGTCGCTGAAAAAGGGAGAAACAAGAGAAAGATTGTGATAAAGACGTATAATTCTAAGGAAGGAAGAACGTTGTTTTGAGGATTCATTGATGAAAATGGAAAGCTTGTTAAAGGAAGATTTCGTGGCGGTGAAGCCGAAGCATTCGTCGGACGAGGCGTTGCAGAAATGGAGGCAAGTTTGTGGGCTTGTCAAGAACCCAAAGCGAAGGTTTCGTTTCACCGCCAATCTCTCCAAGCGCTATGAAGCTGCTGCTATGCGCCAAACTAACAAAACCAATCAGGTTTTGATATATATTTTTTTCTTGCTTCATCATCTCTTTTGAATACCAGTATGGTACAGCTCATTTTAATCTGAATCGATTTTACTATAATATTTTTCTCTTTAAAATTTAAATTGATAAAATGTTTTAAGTTTGAGCTTTGAAGTTCGAACGAACCAACAATCTAAATAGACCATGGACCTCAAAGTCAAAGTCAGTGTGTGAATTTCCAAGCAGACTGTAATCTTTTATATTAACATGTTCTGGTTTGTGCTAGTTTTGCCTTCTTATATTTTTGATTAAGACGTGCCTCCAACCAATGTTTTCAAATTGTTGCGCTCCGTCAATCTTCTTTTCTTTCGTCTTCAAACAAAAAAAAAAAAAAAAAAGGAAAAAAAAGTTATGTAAATTGCTTGTAATTATGCTGCACAATTTTGTACCACGTTATGATAGGAAAATTAGAAATAAAGTGATGGTGCTAAGACATCATTAACCTTTTAAAATTAGATTGTAAAATATATTTGGATTAGTAGTTTAAATCCATCTAAAATTTTGAAAACCACACTATTTTTTGTGTCTTTTTTATGTTTCTTGACGTTTAAGTTTTCATAAAGTTTTATTCATAAATTGTTTCTTCTGAACATCTGATAAATTAGAACCATATTATAAAGATAAGCATGGCACCAATGCAAGAATGATACATACAAATCCAGAGATGGTTTGTGAAGCTTTATTAAATGGACAAAATAAAAACAAAATAAGTCTTGAGCCTCCACTTTTAACAACTTTTTAGCTAATCACCAAATAATCGTATACTTTACTGATTAAAATCAGAACTATAATACTTGTCCTAATGATTACTATCATATGTGAATCATTTTATGTCAATGAACTCAGAACTCAGAAGGTTCTCACTGTAAAAATTGGACACTTATTTATGCCATGAGAATAAGATGTAGAATGTTCCAAGTGGGAAAGCTAATAAATAGTTCTAAAAATTATTCCCAAAGTAAAATAATACTCCCCAAATTATATGTTTTCTTTTTTTTTTTTTCCCTTAATGTACCTTCCACTCATTGGTTATTGTTAACCATTTCCTGACTTTTCTCTGAGACAAGTACTTTGGAGAATTTTTTTTTTAATCTGCATTTCCTCTACCATTCTTTTTTTTTTTTTTTTCCCTCTAGTATAATGGGTTTATCTTTTGTCTTATGTTCTATAGGAGAAGTTACGGATTGCTGTTTTGGTTTCAAGAGCTGCATTTCAATTTGTTCAAGGTAAATTTTTTCAGCATTAAGATATATTATTTTTTTAACTCGTCGTTGTGTTGGAAGACAATGCTTATGATCACGTACATATGAATGTTAGTTTAAGTGCCATGTTATGATATGTTGCAGGAGTGCAGCTAAGTGACTACACTGTACCGGAGGAAGCTAAATCCGCTGGTTTTGACATTTGTGCTGATGAATTGGGGTCTATTGTCGAAGGCCATGATCTAAAGAAGCTTAAATTTCATGGTGGGATGGATGGTCTTGCAGAAAAGATATCCACATCAATCACTAACGGGCTAAACACTGACACCGAATCTCTAAATCGAAGAGTAAATATTTTTGGAATCAATAAGTTTACAGAAAGCACAACCCGGGGTTTCTGGATATTTGTTTGGGAAGCCCTGCAAGACATGACTCTTATGATACTTGGAGTTTGTGCTTTTGTGTCTCTGATTGTTGGTATAGCAATGGAAGGTTGGCCAACGGGTGCTCATGATGGGCTCGGAATCGCCGCGAGTATCTTGCTGGTTGTCGTTGTCACAGCAATAAGCGATTATCGCCAATCTTTGCAGTTTAAGGACTTGGACAAGGAGAAAAGGAAGATTTCTATTCAGGTCACAAGAAATGGATATAGGCAGAAAATGTCCATATATGAATTGCTTCCTGGTGATATAGTACACCTCTCTATTGGAGACCAAGTCCCTGCAGATGGGCTCTTTGTTTCAGGGTTCTCTGTGCTAATCGATGAATCGAGTTTAACTGGTGAGAGTGAACCAGTAATGGTTAGTGCTGAACACCCTTTTCTTCTTTCTGGTACTAAGGTCCAAGATGGATCATGCAAGATGATGGTAACCACAGTAGGGATGAGAACCCAGTGGGGAAAACTGATGGCGACTCTTAGTGAAGGCGGAGATGACGAAACCCCTTTGCAGGTGAAGTTGAATGGAGTGGCCACCTTTATTGGGAAGATTGGCCTTTTCTTTTCTGTTGTGACTTTTGCAGTTTTGATTCAAGGATTGGTCAGTCGGAAGCTGCAGGAAGGGACACACTGGAGCTGGTCTGGAGACGAAGCGTTGCAAATATTGGAGTTCTTTGCTGTTGCAGTTACAATCGTTGTTGTTGCTGTTCCTGAAGGGCTGCCATTGGCTGTGACGCTCAGTCTTGCTTTTGCCATGAAGAAAATGATGAATGACAAAGCACTTGTTAGGCACCTCGCTGCCTGTGAGACTATGGGGTCAGCCACAAGTATCTGCAGTGACAAAACTGGGACTCTTACCACCAACCACATGACTGTTGTGAAATCATGTATTTGTATGAATGTCAAAGACGTTAGCAAAGCCGACAGGGACTTGTTTCCTGAACTCCCAGATTTTGCTGTCAAACTTCTCCTACAATCTGTTTTTAACAACACCGGTGGAGAGGTTGTGGTTAACAAAGACGGAAAACGCGAGATATTGGGAACACCTACCGAGACTGCTCTCCTGGAGTTTGCCTTGTCACTTGGTGGGGATTTTCAAGCAGAAAGACAAGCTTCAAAGCTTGTTAAAGTTGAGCCATTCAACTCTACAAAGAAAAGGATGGGGGTGGTGCTCGAGCTTCCAGGAGGAGGTCTTCGAGCCCACACTAAAGGTGCTTCAGAAATAATTTTGGCTAACTGTGACAAGGTGATCAATTCAGATGGAGAAATCGTTCCCCTTGATGAAGCATCCATTGAGCGTCTCAATGCTACAATCACCCAATTCGCTGATGAGGCCCTTCGAACTCTATGCCTTGCCTATATGGAACTCGAAAATGGCTTTTCAGCTGAGAATCCTATTCCAGTTTCTGGCTACACTTGTATTGGAATCGTCGGTATTAAAGATCCAGTTCGTCCTGGTGTAAAGGAGTCTGTTGCAGTTTGTAGAGCAGCTGGCATCACAGTAAGAATGGTCACCGGAGACAATATCAACACTGCAAAGGCTATAGCAAGGGAATGTGGGATCCTAACGGACGATGGTATAGCCATTGAAGGTCCAGAATTTAGAGAGAAGAAACAGGAAGAACTGCTTGAACTAATTCCAAAGATTCAGGTGCTACTTTTGTTATGGAACACCCTTGTGAACCCATTTGATTCATAATGATTATCACACTCTAATTACCGACTCGGAATTTCCCTTCCTCTATAGGTTATGGCTCGGTCTTCTCCTCTAGACAAGCACACACTGGTCAAACACCTGAGGACCACATTTAATGAAGTTGTTGCTGTAACTGGTGACGGAACAAATGATGCCCCAGCACTTCATGAGGCAGATATTGGATTGGCCATGGGCATTGCTGGAACTGAGGTTGGCGTAGTTCTAATTTGCAAGTGCAAAATTTGATTTTACTGTCATCTAAAGAGACGTGACATTGTCAATGCAAAAAGTCAAAACCAAACTCTCTTTTTGTACTTGCAGGTGGCTAAAGAGAGTGCAGATGTTATAATATTAGATGACAATTTCACCACAATTGCGACCGTGGCGAAATGGGGACGTTCGGTGTACATAAACATTCAGAAATTTGTACAGTTCCAGTTGACAGTTAATGTGGTTGCTTTAATTGTGAACTTCTCTTCAGCTTGCTTAACAGGTTAGGAAGCCTAATTTCCTCTACTTAATTTTGAAACCCCTCCATTTCTTTTCATTAAATAAGTCATTTTCCCACTGATTCTAACCATTTTTTCTGCACTGAATCCAACACCAGGGAGTGCTCCTCTAACAGCTGTTCAGCTATTGTGGGTGAACATGATTATGGACACACTTGGGGCTCTTGCCCTTGCGACAGAGCCTCCAACCGACGACTTAATGAAGCGCTCGCCTGTCGGGAGGAAGGGAAACTTCATCAGTAATGTCATGTGGAGAAACATCCTTGGGCAATCTTTGTATCAGTTTTTGGTAATATGGTTCCTTCAGGCAAGAGGGAAAGCAATATTCGGCCTTGTTGGCTCAGATTCTGATCTCATTCTTAACACACTTATTTTTAACTCATTCGTCTTTTGCCAGGTAAAAACCTTTTCTCAATTACCTCTCTTCTTGATGATGTTAAATACTTGTTGTTACAGAAAGATGACCTTTTTTCTCTTCGTTTTTCAGGTTTTTAATGAGATAAGCTCACGTGAAATGGAGAAAATAAACGTTTTCAAGGGCATATTGAACAACTATGTGTTTGTGGGGGTCCTCACATGCACTGTTATCTTTCAGATCATAATCATCGAGTTCCTTGGAACATTTGCCAACACTTCTCCCCTCACTTTCTCACAGTGGTTTCTAAGCGTTTTCATCGGGTTTTTAGGAATGCCCGTTGCCGCTGGTTTGAAGATGATCCTTGTTTGAACCAGAAGTTAGATGTAATTACTTGAATTACATTCATTTGTTGTGTTCTTAGATTTAGAGATTATTAGATATAACTACGGTCAGAGCACTGAGGAAGGAATTCGACTTTCCAAATCTCTTCTCATGCTTTGTTGAAGAAAAGCCAGGGCGTAGCCGTATGCTTTAGAAGAATTGTAAGCTTTTTCAGGTATATGTCTGTTCAAAGTTCAAGTTTTCTCTTGTAGATGGACTAATTTTACTTTCTTCGGTTTTCTTATGGAGATGTAACCATTTTCCTTGTGGATTATATTCTCACCCTTTTTTTCTGGTTGTATTTTTCCTAACTGACATGTAAATGTTCTATTTCTAGTAATGGAATATTTTTATTGTCTTCTCCTAATTGACAAGTAAGTTCAACTGCCCAATTTCTAGTAAGTGTTGGAATTAACACGTGAACTGCAAAATAAACCCCCCACATCGGAATTCACTTTAAGGCAATTCTAGTTGAAATAAACAGACTATTATTAAAGTGGGGAGGAACAAAAGAGGCTCAAAGACTAGTTCAACGATTTACAATTCTACTTCAAGTGCAACTGGAAAATTTACAATGTACAATTTATCGTGCTTACCAAGAGGACAACACCTTTTTCAAACTATCGTCAAAATTCAAGTTTGGTGTTCACTTAGCATTGCAAGACAAACATCATTCGGTTTTGTCTGTAAAATTATGCACATTTTCCCTCCTAATACCTTTTTTTTTTAAATAAAAGACGTAAACAATCATCAATCGATTCATCCACCTCACTAGCCTGACATTTGCGGTCTATTCAACTGCCTCAGAAAACAAGCTCTCTCCCTGTTTTGTTCCAAAATGGTCCGAGTGATGCCTTCGCATTCTCTAGTTTTTGCCTTGCATCTTCATCACCTCCTTCTATATGTCTCTCAAGCTGAGCATAGATTTCTCTCAGCAAAGCCAACAATGTCTGACTCTCTTTGCAATCATGTGTGAATAATTTCACGCAAAGTGTAGAAGTCCTAAAACCAACCCATAGTCCTTCCCTTCCAACCCAACTAGGGAGGCAATCAAGAAAATTTGGCCGACAGCGTCGAGGACGATGGGATTTCTCTTCACCAACAGGAGAATTGATTCCACAAGTTTCCTAAAGGCAGGACATTCCTCTAGTTCTGAATCTCCGATGTCATCCTCTTCAAGGCCAATTTTGCTCAACTCAGATAGCTGAGTCTTTGATAAAATCAAAAGCCATGATGGGCAATGCAGCCTGATGTAATCAGTTGAAGTCCTTTGTTCTAATTCTTCCCGAGTCTGTTCCAATACTTGCTTGGATCCCAATGCCAGAACCAAATTAGGTAGCCAAGGCTTGGCTGCTGCCACAAGCCCTGCAGCATAACCTGTGCCCCAGTATAGTTCAATTGACGTGATCATATCATGTCGTTGGCAAGAACAAAAGCTTGTGCTTGAGGCCGTGAATCTTCTGTAGTGTCTTTCAAAGCTAAACTGAGTAATTTTGCTGCGTGTGTGAAGGAACTCTTCAGACACAGAATTGTACCCTTCAATTCCTCCTCTTCAAAATGAATTCTCTTATCATGCTGTTTCTTTAAAGTGGACGCGATGTATCGAAAATAGTCTAAAGTGAACTTTAAGACCCACTCGTGATTATGAAAACAAATCCCATAATAGCAGCATCAGTCAGGAATTGGAGAACTGTGCTAAGCATTTTCACCTTATTTGACAACCTTTTTGGTTCAGTAATGACAGACCCTGAATAAATGTGCTTTTAAGTATTATTCACTGACAACAACATTTCACTTGAAAATTTTTTTCAAGTATATTATCAAAAGTGCTCAGAACATCATGAAATGAAATATAAAAGCAAACGTATTATGGGATTGTGCGTTTGTCGCTTCGTCAGCGCTTACCAGCGTCGCCTTGATCAGTGGCATCTACTTCATGTTCTTTCTGCCTTGGTCTACGAATATTTTTGGAATGCTTCGACTCTGACTGTGATTTCCCAGACTTTTTAAAGTCACCAGCTCCAAATAGTTTATCTGCACAGTTGAGCGTGTGAACCAGTGTCTGTTCCAAAACTGTCTGCTGAACAGAGAATAAAATTGATACTTATTAGGAGAGGTTTATAGGGATCATGATAACAAAAGTTCAAGCGGAATAAGGACAAGAAATCTGAATGATTTTCATTCATGGGACACGAACGCAGGGATGCAAAGCTGAAAATTCATCTCCTTGATCTTAAGGATTTTGATTAACACTTGGACTAAGAGCGCTGTGATGCAGCAATCAATGAATATACAGGATGGTGATTGATGGACACAACTAGTATTAACAGACAGTAACGTACAATACAATATAATGCTCTAAAATTTGTTTTTTTTTTAATAATAAAAATTCAGAAAATGGCATAGGGAGATTCAGAACTAAAAACGTCAAACGTAATCAACACAACAGAACTGAAGAGTACCTGAGAAAGAAACATAGTTTCATATAAAATAAAAAATTCACACAGAACAAATAGCTAACAAGTGCAAGACCCATACATAATACTATTTCACATCGAAGACCAATTGTTAAATTAATCACAGAAAAAAAAGTAAAACAAGGAATTCACATTAAAAAAAGAGTGTGAGAAATACTGAAATAGTACTTACCTTCAGATTTGATCTTGAAGAATCAGAGCTATCATTCCTCTTGCACTGCAATCTTTTGAACTACTTATACTAATGTTTTCCAAAGTCATGTGCCAAGAAAGCACCGTATATGCAAAAAGGGGAGAGACATCCATATATTCACAGTGCAAAGACTGCAAAATGCTAACCCGAGAGATGACATTTAAAGCTAGAAATACTGGTCCTAGATGTTGAGATTCCAATACAGCTTTCCTAGTATCGTCCAACTTAAGCAAATCTCTAATTTGCCAGGCTATTCCTACACAAACTGAATAGTCCTCCTCAAAAGTGGATGGCTTTTTTCCACCAAGGTGTTTCCATTTAGAAATTTTGCTAGAAGATTTACTATTCTTTCTTTTCGCAGAAGAAACACCCAATTTTGGTACTTCAGTGCCATATTTAATATGGCGATTATCAGCAGTTCTCTGTAGAAGTGAAGTTAGGACTTCGAACATACAATCAAGCCTACCACAAGACAGCAATAAATGGTGAGCGGACCTCACTTCAGCTTGCCTTTCTACATCAACAGACAAACCAATACAATTTGTGATCAAAATCATGCATCCATCAAGAAGCACATCAACCTCCTCAGCAGATATGGTGGATGCAATTTTGAATATGGAAGACTGAGCATGCCTAGTCGACGCTCTGGCAAACAAACTCTTTAACTTGACACCAACAAATAGCTCTTTAAGAGCACTCTTGTAATTAGGCTCGCTGGCAAGCATGCTGCAAAGGTTGGCAGCAGCAAGAAGTAAACCCTCAATATGATTGCCATGCAACTGATCAAGAGACATAACCAAGTTAATGAGCACTTTAACAAGTTCTGTTTGAGACTTACGAGATGCACCTTCTACAACAGCAAACTCACAGAACCTCGCTCCAGCCATTGGAGACCTTCTTATAAGTGCAAGGCAGCGGTCACAAGCCTCCTCGATGGATGCCTTAGAAGGAAAATAAAAGGGCACAAGCAGTCTTGTAATTTTCTGAGCAACGTCAGGTTGGTCATTTGCAAGTGCACCTAATAACACATCTAAGTCTACCGCCTGAGTAAGAAGGAAATAAACAAAAAGAAAATAAAATCTATCAACCAACAATAAGAGAGATAAAAGAAATAAGATCTATGATAGAGTGTAACTTTAGGACTTTCTATACCTTATTAAACTGGAAATTCTGAATATCCCGTACAACAAGGAGAAGAACTATCAAAACTCTTCATATTTAAAGGACATTATCAGGTATCAAATGCCTCGATCTAGGTAGAAGCACTTTAAGAATTTCATGAGATTATTTGCGAAGTAAATATATAATGCTGTTCAATGTAGAAAGCCTGACTTCATTGGATATGTCATGAGACATGTCATTAAAAATTTTTGTTAACAACTTTGTGATGTTTTGTGATGAGATGATTTCCCAAAATAAATGAAGGATGCAACAAGAACCTTCCACTGCAACGACCCTTATATCTGGACAGTCATCCACAAGCAATTTCTCCAACAAATAAACTTGTTTACCAAGCAATGTTTCTTTAACTTCCTTCGTGGTTCAAGAGGAAACAAGTCCAGAAGCAAATGCAGTGCATTTTTACGAACATTTGGGTTTGCAGCGTGCAATTGAAACAAACACATCTTCTTGCAATCAAAACGAATTTTGTGATGAAGATCGATTAATTTTGCTAGAAGATTGATTGGTTCTATAAACTTGTAAGTATAATAGAAAATCACTGATAAGTACATATATACACGATTTTACACAAACTGCCAAAATGGCATTTATCCTACTAAATTGTTTCACAAAGCAACTAACATTTCAATGGACATGACCAAACTAGCCTGGAGATTTGCATTTTGATGCTTCAAACTTGTTATTAGCCATGTCTCCTTAACTAAGCTGATAGGAAAACTACTGAGAAGACTAAAGGAAATACTTTTATGAAACTACAATTGCTGAACGTCTTACAAGAATGAATTCATATTTCATAGATGCCGCTCTAACTTATAAGAAATCATACTCTTCTTCCACTCTACCTCACCAAGTGATAAATCAATCATCCCTAGCCTCGAGGTTCAAGAATAGTTTTGTAATCAACATATCATTAACAACTCATAAACATTAAAAAACGAATATCTGTAGAGACCGAAATATCAATGGTTCAGAGATCCTAAAAAGGAGTTTCTCAACGCCATTAGTGGTCCGCTGGTTAATAAATTCTCCTAACAGAAGCAGCAAGTGATTCTGTTCTCGCATGGATGGCACCCTCAATCAACTCCTGCAGAAACCGATTGTCTATCTCATCTCTGCAGTTTTCCTCCGCTACCTTCCAAGCTCGAAACAAGGCGTCACCATAAGCCTGAAGCATCAATTTTCCGCCAAACGGGATCTGAGACCGAATCATGGCCACCAATTCCTTCAGCAGCTGACCGCTCAGTCCGAACGCAAAAGAGACGAATTTCCGCCCTTCCTCCATCTTCATGCACAATGGCGCGACCACGCACCGGATTATCAATTGCTTGAGGTCTTCAATCCTCTCGTCCTCGAAATCGAACAAACCGAAGGCCTCGCGGAGAGTGTAGACTCGATGCACGTCCTGCTTCTTCGTCGACGTCAACAACCTCAAGAGGAAGAAAGGGAGGGACTGAGAAATCAGCGATTCCCGCCCTGGAAGGTCCGCCTTCCACCACTCCTCACACAGATTCGCGATCTCCGACAACAACGCCGGGTCCGACTCGAAACTTATCAGGTTGTCGTGCAGCAACTGAGCTCCGGCGAGCAAATCCGCCGGAGAAAACGCGTTCTTCGGGTGCGAAACGCACAGCCGCGTGACGTGAGCGAAGACCTGGAGGCTCTGAGTAATCCTCTGCTTCTTCCCATCGTCGTCTCGGTCTAGGCAAGGCTGGCGATCGGAGCGCCGGGAAGATCTCCGGTTGCGCTTGGTCGGCGGCGAGTGGGGAGAGGCAGGGTTGTGGAAGGAGGGGATAGAGAGAGAAATGGAGCGGTGGAGAGAGAGAGAGGGGGGAGGGGGACGAGGAGGCGGCTTCGATGTGGTGAATTAAGGTTTTGAGAGCCGATCTCTAGGATTTGAGAGAGAATTTTATCGCTGAAGGGAGGAATTCTTCGGCTGAGGATTGGAGGCTTGTGCGAAGCTGTTTCTCCATCTCTGTGGAACACAAAAATGGAGATTTTTGAAACTGGCTTTTTTTTTTTTGGTGGTTTGGATTTGGGAGGGAAAAGAGAAGGCGGTTCTTTTTGAAGGTCACCGGCTGTGAGATAGTCACACCAAAGGGCCAAAGGTTTTTTGCAAGCCCGATCTTAACTGATGGCCTCGGTTTTACGTGAAACTCTGTTTCGCCCGATAATAGTTAGAATCGAATTTAGTAGTTAAAACTACTTTTGATTTAAACTAATTTTTTAACAAAATTACTGATTATAAGTTTCAATCATAAATTGTAGTTTTTACTTTTTTTTTTTTTGTTCTAACCAATAAATTTTATCCGGGCTTTCAAATATAGGCTAAGATTTAAAAGCCAATCTAGAAATTCTAGGATCTATTTGGTTCATGGTTTTTTTTTCTGGGAAAAAAAGTTTGGTATTAGCATAAAATGCAATAATAGATTGAGGAGATTGTTTCAACCATATAAATTCATCGTTTATATAATAAGGGCATAAGAATCCAACTGTTAACCAATCCTATTAGCTTCTTTATGCAGATGACTAAACTAACCATTTGGAAAAGAAGACAATAAACTAGAGTCTAGATACCTCATTTGACAAAACACCACTCATAACAACTGAAGTATTTCTTTTCAAAATCTTTGATGATTGTTAAAGTATCTAGCTCTACATAGTGAATTTCTAGACCCGCATCTTGTGCACAAACTTAAACTAAGGCATAAGCCTTCCCAACTTCTTTTGCCAAAAAAAAAAAAAAGAACCCCCATCAAATTTATTCACTAACGCTGCCATCACAAAACCTTCAGTCACTAATAAGTGCGCCAATACTAATAACTTTCAAAGTAAATGTAATTGTAACATTAAGTTTATATTTTCCTTTTAAAAGGAATTCATAAAATTTATGCCAAGAGGTTGATGAAAGTTGGGATTTTTATTTTTTATAGGTTGTTTAGTATTTTAGTTGGAATTAAAATGTTAAGTTTAAGATTGTACTATATGAGAGCTTTACATTATAGCAATTTTATATTTTTTACTATCGCATGCAAGAACTTTACATTATAGTTAGTTAGAACTAAGGGTTTGTTTGGTGTACGGGCTCAGAATGGTGTGCTTTAAAACTTTATAGTTTAAACTGTGAGTTTTAAACTCTGTGATTTAAACAGTGGTTTTGAACAGCAGTTTGAAATGTAAAGATTTAAAACGAGAACAAAATATTACATCAAATTTGAAACGAAAACTAATGTTTAAAAAACTATAGTTTATAAAAGAAAACAAGAATGAGAATGGTTTTACCATGGAAAATAATTCAAACAATGTGAACTTGAAGTAAAAGGGCAAAGTTTAGATTTTAGTAGTTTTGACTGTTTAAAAATGTCTTCATAGTTTGAATTGATCTCAGTTATTACTCTATCAAAAGTTAATTTAAACCATCTCATGGTTTGAACTACTCTAAATTTATGCACCAAACAGCAACTAAAGTACCAAACGAAGGCTTAGGTTGAGCCAAATGGAAATAATGTAGATAAGTTATTGCACGTCGCGATCTGATCAGTTGTTTTACTAGGAACATTATGAACGCATAAGTCTACTACCTCAAAAGCATGTGGTTCTCAGCTTTGAATTATGATGGTATGACTTTTTTTTGTTTGAGATTAAAAAACTGTTTACAAGTTGAATTCAAATTGACATATAGATGTATAATTAATTTTTGAGTTTAAAAAGAAAATACAATCCAAATTTGTGTTTTGATATAAACTTAGAAAATAGGTTTAAAGTAGAAATGGTTTTTGGCTGACACATTTTCAAGCCCGTTTCTTTTTTTAAATTATTATCAAATAGTTATTAAAAGTTAATAAAAATATATTTAAAAATGCATAAAAATGATTTTATATACAGATGTTATCTATGAAAATATTAAACTATGATTAAATAATAATTAAAAATATTTGTTTAAAATTTAAAATGATATGTGTAAAAATATAAATGCAAAATGCAAAATTATAAAAAAATTATACCAAATAAAAATTGTAAATTATAGATTAATAAAATAATTTAAGTGCAAAATGCAACTTCATTAAAACAAAAAAAAAATAGAGATGAGTAAAAAGCACTTATACTTATACAAATTAGATAAATTATTAAAAAAAACGTGTGAAAGCACGTGAGAAAAAAAAAAGATTATAAGACTTTTGAAAAAAAAATTATTTGCTTGAATTAGAAGAGTTGTGTGTGCGTGTGGGTATATATAATAATAATAATAATAAACAAAATTTTTAATCTACATAGAATATGAAAATTAGAAAGCGTATTGTAACGTACAAAAAGTCTCACATCGACTAGGTAGAGGACCGAAGAGCAGTACTCATATCTTGGGCTGCCCACCTCTCAATAAGAGCTTTTTTGGGACGTGACAAGTGGTATGAGAGCGGGGTGCTGCCTGCCTGGTGTGTAGACTCTCCACGGTCCAATGAGACCCTCAGGGGAGCTGATTCATGACGCGGGCGTCATGCGATTGGGTGGAGGAGAAATTCATGACGGAGGTGTCATCCGATTGGGTAGAGGAGAATGTAACATACAAAAAGTCCCACATCAGCTGGGTAGAGAACCGAAGAGCAGTACTTATATCCTGGTCTGCTTACCTCTCAATAAGAGCTCTTTTGGGATGTGACAGTATGCTTACATGGCTTATAGTAATCTGCAAAGCCAAAAGTCCACAGGCCATGGAGAACAACCTTTTTCCAGTCACTTAGAAGGCCGACATTAGTGCAAACATTCTGATCACCCACCCGAGAAGGATTTGCAGAGGAGTGTGAAAGGGAGATATGCCAAAGAGGATGAGCGAGGTGGAAAAAAAAGGGCACAAGAGGGGGTAGGGTTTGAGAAAAGGGTTTCAAAATGGGTCAAGAAACACTATTCATGAAGTTAGAGTAGCTTGAAATTAAGGGCAGTTGTAAATTCAAGTTAAGTCTTTTTTTGGCCCAAATTATCTTACCAAAGTCTAAGATTGAGCCTGAGTGTAACAAATCCAAATACCTGCTTAGCTTAAAAGTGAACTCCTGAAACAAACAACCCTAAATAATCGCACTCATATTGGAGTTGTACAATATGGCCCCCAAACTTCAATTTGATACATTTGTGCTACAAAACTTGAAGACAATTAGGCCTAGTACCACTTCTAAAGGGTCATTATGCATTTGTATCACTTGCTCCAATAACATTGAAATATGCCAATTTTGGATAATAAGAAGTTGATTTTGTCTCGACTAAACTAGCCCCACGTCCAAAAATTTACCCAGCCTCATATGCATCTCTTATCTCTCTCACAACTACCAACACCATCACTAGAAGTTGTCGCAACGCTTTTATGAGGCTCTCTATGTCAGCACCGTCAAGGGACTTCCTAGACGCTCATGGTGTCATTGAGTTTTCTTGCTACCTACGTAAGCATTGAAGCTCCTCATTCACTGCATCAAGGAACTTGTCGTCATACTTTGTCGTCTGCCTCAATGAGAAAAATAAAAGCCGAATGATAAATTGATTTTATTTGTTATTTTACTTATATATTTTGCTAATTTTTAAGACATATTCTAGCCTTTTATGTTTGTTTTAATGCTTTGTTAGTGTTATCACAATCAAGGAATATGGAGTTTTGAGGTTTTCTTTGACTAGAGGAGCAAATCCTTGGCGCTTTAGCGCCACTACACCCCATCGCAAGAAAGAGACCAAGGCAAACTTTAAAACAAGTGTGCCACAAGAAATTCACGCGGTCTTAGAAAAGGCGCACCCAGTGCCCATGAAATGGCACACCAGTGTTGGCCTGCTTCAGCTCCAAGAAAACATGATTGGGTTCTCCTCAATTTTTGAAGAGCATATAAATAGCTAAATTAGGGTTTTTGTTTAGAATTTTTGGGAGCTTATTTTGGGAGATTCATAGTAGCAATTGGAGGATCGGAAGAGGGGAGGAGTTAAAGATTGCTTAGAGCTTGGATCAATTAGTTTATTTGTGCTTCTCTTCCTTCCTTTGATTATTGTAATGGAATCTAGGTTTTTAATTATATTTTTATTGTGGATTTTATTGAAACCATGATAAGCTAGATTGTTGTTTTAGAGGTCTATGTAGCATAGTTGGATTGATGTTTGGATGATTTGCCTACAATTATTGCAATTTAATTTTTATTCCATTTATTTGCGTTTCTTTGATCTTAATGCCTCTAATTGGTTGATCACCAATTAGTTGATTTAAATTTTATAATTAGTACTTAAGAAAGGAGGATTCTAAATATTTGTTTTAGAAAACACAACCCAAGGAAGTATAGAGTTGGAAAACTTATAATTTTCTTTGTGACTATTTAATGGAATTTTAACCTTAATGAGTTCTTGATTATTGATTTTAGATAGGAATATTGGAATTGGTTGTTTTGGGCATTTCTCAATTGTGTACTGGAGAGAAAGGAATTGAGATATAATAAAATTCTTGGTCAATAAATTGGGTTAATTAATTAGTAATAATATAGGTAAAAGAAGAAACACGACCAAGACCAGATGAAATAGTCCCTCAAGATTTTATTATCATTAGTTTCTTGTAATTGAAGCTTCCTTTAGCTCATTGTTATTATTTTAATTTTAGTTTTCTTTAATTTCTTCCTCTTTAATTAAAATTTCTTATTAAATCTTTATCGTCCAAAGTTGTGAGTTTTTAAGCTGCAATAAATAGTAAAAACTGAGTAATCAATCCTTATAAAAATTGACATTTTTACTCTCACTTATTACTTGCAACTGACCAATAAACATCAAGATATTGCTGCTTAGAGGCCTTGCAGAGAAGAAGCATTATTGATCTTGTTGCGATGCCATGGGAAACGCCAATCTCGCAGAGTTTGCTGGCTGCGTCTGGAGAGGAGGAAACGAGAGGTGGAGATTGAAGAAGGAATTCTAAGGTTTATTTTGGGAGTACTTTTGAGAATTTAGAGGCTGGATGTGGTACAATTTAGATAGTTTTAAAAAAGGCGGTCTAGCCAAATTTACACTGCAGAATTGGCAGTGCCTCAAACTAATAGGGTGTTTGACATAGTTGTTAGAACTGTTTTTTACTGTAGCATGAAAGAGCTTTATACTATAGCGATATTTTTTTTTATTATTACTGTAGCATGTGAGAGCTTTACACTCTTTAGATTGAGAAAGTGGTCTAAACCACAGCTGTCAAACACCTTCTAAAGCGGAAAGATACTTCAAAAGTAATGTTGTCAATCTAGACCACTCAACCTAACTTGGCCACAGGGGCCAAAAAGGGAAAAAAAAAAAAGATATGCTTATTTTATATGCTATTCATTTTATAATTTGATTGATTTATACACATGTTCAAAAACTATTTAAAAATATGCCACAGTGACATATGTAATATCTTATATATAAATCAAAATACCTATAAATTAAATCTAGTTGTTTTCTTTCTCTCTTTAGATATTAGCCAATATGTTAAGGTATCTTTGGGTATTTCTAATATAAGTGATTATGTGCATATGGCATTTTCTGTAAATATTTTATACATGGCATAAATTAATCCGAGCTTAAAATTTGTGGCATTTTTGTAAAGAGCCTAAAAAAGGCCTAGTTGGCCTAATTTGCTCTTTTTCATAGTCCCATCCTGTAGAATACAAGAAGAGATCTAGCCTAGACCAGCCAATATTTTATTAAAAAGGAAAAAATTAATGAGAAAATTACATGTTATGCGATATTTTTAAAAGTTATGTTTATTTACCACACTTAAAAAATATATACCGTACTATCATTTGTATTACATCATAAGTTATGCCATAAATAAATATGAGTGATATCTATAAAAAGTAAATCTTAAAAATAATATTTATGAAAATTCCAAAATTAATTGAGTCAAGTCAACTTGCCCAAGAGCCCAGGCTAAACACCATCCCAAATAGATGGTCTCTAGATAGCCTAGCCGAAATTTACAACGCTATTTCAAAAGAATAAATTTATGAGTAGTTTATGAATTTTTTTCTCTTCAAAATTAATCGTTGTAGTTAATTTTATAGTTTGAATAGTCTTTGAACTCAAAATATACCTCGTGAATAGTACGTTATTAAGTTTTGCATTGAAACTATAAAATTAAACTCATCAAGGTCCTATAAACTTTTTTTCTCTTCTTAGAAATAGTTACCGAGTTGAAAGTTAAAAAAAAAAAAAAAAGTTTCTGAACTATATATATATGTGTGTGTGTGTATTAAAGCTAGTCCTTCTATTAAGTAAATGAATAAAAATATTAAATATAAAAAGTTGTGTCAACTTTAGTCTCTAAACAAAAAGAATAAACATGCCAAAGTAACTCACTGTTGTGAAATAAATGAATGGAAAATATTAAATATCAACCTTGTTATAACTCATTTTCTAATATGTTTGGTATTATTTTTGAAAAGTTTTTTCTCATTTTAAAGCACAAAAAATGGGAATGGTTCTAAAAATGTGTTTGGTTAAAATTTTAGTCCAAAATATTTTAAAAACACTCAAAAAACTCCCAAAATTGAAAAAAAAAAAAAACTTGATTTTACTTTGTTTTCTTCCAAACTCAAACCACTCTCCTCAAAGAGAAACTCAGACCAGAGATGTAGGGCCCCCCTTGCCAGCGAGACCACCAACCCAGCCGCAACTCCCAACAACCTCACTGCCCCTCCTGCCAACTACCTGTGTCGCCCTAGCTGCCGGCATCCTTTCGACCACCCTTTGCTGGTGAGACCTCTAACCTAGGCCCTCCTCCCAACGATCTCACCACCCTCCTTGCAGCAAGACCTCATGCATCGGCCGCCATGAGACACATGGTGAGAAAGAAAGAGTGTGAAAGAAAGGTTAGGGGATTGGGGAGTCAATAAAGTCCATCGGGAGTGGCTGGGGGGTTGTCGATGGTGGCCATTGAGGTTAGGGGTTGTCTGTCGCAAGAGAGAGGAAGGAGACAGGGTAAGGGTTGCCGGCGAGACCACTAACCCAGCCACAACTCCCAGCGACCTCACTGCCCCTCCTGCTAGCTACTAACGCCACCCTAGCTACCATCCCTTTGACCACCCTTCGCCAACAAGACCTCCAACCTAGGCCCTCCTCCCAACTATCTCGCCACCCTCCTTGCAGCAATGGTTGTCACCCTTGACCTCATGCGTCGGCTGCCATGCGACATGTGGTGAGAGAGAAAGAAAATGAAAGAAAAGGTGGGGGATTAGGGTCGTCAATAAAGTCCGTCGAGGGTGGCTGGGGGGCTGTCAATGGTGGCCGTCGAGGTTAGGGGTTGTCCGTTGCAAGAGAGAGAGAAAGGAGACAGGGTAGGGGTTGTGTCAGTCAGGGGTGGGCTCAGTTGGCCGTCATTGTCGGCGGCATCCACAACCCACCAGAGCAGAGGAAAGGATTCCTCTTGGAAACCCACCATTTCTATTTTTTCTTTTTTAATAGCTCGTTTTGTTAATTAAAATATAATATTATCAATATATTAATAATTAGTGTTTTTAGATAATATTAATCGGTATTTAAAACTTAAATTTAATTATATTTACATTAATAATTTTTTTAATTAAAAACCTTTTTTTAAAAACACTACTATATACAACTAAACACAATTTCAAAAACAATCCCACCACATACTTCAAAATGTTTTCATTTCTAATTTTTTTCAAAACAAAAACCAAAATGAAAACACTACCAAACAAGATTTCGTGTAAACTAACTCATGTGATTTTTTTTTAAAATTCTAGTAATTTTTTATTTAAGAGTGAGGAAAAGTTTTGTTTTTCAAAATATTAATACATATCTTTTAAAAATTCTCCTTTGTTACCCAAAATTTAGAATTTCTCCTATTTTGTCCCCTCCGCTTTAATACAATTGATACTCACCTAATTTCTAAATCCTCATAGGAGATGACATTAAAGTTTAGAGACCATAGATGTAAATGACCCACAATTCAATTATGATTTTAGTCTCATGGACCCCGATGACAGAAAATAAAACAAAGGGGGCAAAGTAGGAGAAATTCATAGCATGTTGAGAGTGGTTTAAACTCTAAAGTTCTAACCGTATATAATGTAAAGTTCTCATATATTATAATATAAAACAAAAATATGCTACAGTTTAGAGTTCTTACATGCTATAGTATGCAACTCTAACTATTATGGTTTGAACTCTTCTCCCATACATCTTATCAAACTTTAAGGTAGTAAAGTGAGGACTTTGAGATTCTTGGAGTAAAATGAAGGCAACTCAAAAAATCTAGGGAGCTTGAATGAAAATAACCCTTTTATGGGAGAATAAAAAGTAAACTTAAGTGTAAAAATTTTTGTTATAGTTAGTGGTTTTGGGTGGACATTTCTTCAAACCACCGAGGAAGAAACAAAAATGTTAAAACTGGTAACAATATGGTCAAATCAACTATATATACATATACGTAAAAAATGTATTTAAGAAGATAGTTAGAATCAAAAGTAAGAACAATTTTACCCTAACATATGAAAATTTTACCCTATAATAGCTAAAAATGACGTTTTTTGAGCAAACTTACTAAACGTTTGAACTAAACACCATCACAAATAATTGGAATTATCTTATATTCTTACCAATCTAAGTTACTAAAGGAAGCAGAGCATAGATTTACATGGAGTGGAAAGTGATGAACATCATGTCTTTCCGCTGTTATGAAGTGACGAGCAACTCCTACATGGATTGATTGAGATTTATCATACAACAATACAATAAATAACTCCTACATGGATTGATTGAGATTTATCATACAACAATACAATAAATATGACGCCAAACTCCACGGCCAAAGTAACTTTTTGGTCCCTCCCACTATGCTTTGAAGATAAGGACTCTCTAAGGTTCATATTTTTTCTCCCATCTTTTTTTTTTTTTTTACCATATAGCTCAAATATACATGAAATAGTCATTTTCTCTCAAAAGACGGGAAATATTATTGTTTCTCGTAGCACAAATCTACAAGTAATGTATCTGTTTGATGTGGATATAAAACTGTGGTCCATCCATATCGCTGAGAATCCAAGAATTGGGAAAAATTGACGCCCATTAAGGATTATGTTTTGTGAGCTTAAAAAATATGACAAAATTATACGTACGACAATAATATATAATTTTATTGTTTTATAGCAGCAGGGAACTATATATAATTGTGCACTTACCTCTCATCAAAAGTGCTAATATTTCCAATTGCATTGATGACAATTATAGGGAAGTATTTAATCAACAATAAAATCAACATTTCCCATGAATTATCATATTCTAAAAGTAAAAATTGAAAATTAAAAATTAAAAATGAACAGTAATCAGATACATAAAGTGAAAAATGCATACTCAGAATTCAGTGAGCCATATTGGAACTTCCACTTGATTATGTTTATTAAAAAGCAATACAAAAAAAAAAGAATTTTGAATACATTATATTTAGATTTTTTTTTTTAAGATGCATGATGCAACTCTGTTTCAAGCGTTACTTGATGAAAACAAACAGTCTGGAATTTTTGAAGTTCTTTCAATTAAAGAAAAAAATTTTTTTTTCAAAGGTTCAGACTGTTTTTCCTACATCTAGTGGCCGAGATTTAGGTTTAGATCATGAAAAGAAACTGTATACTCCGAGTAAAACTTCTAGGCTGCTTAAAAGAATGATTGGAATCAACAGTTTTAGTTTGAAAACTGTAACATGTGAGAGCTTGATACTATAGCAACTTTTTGTTTTTTATTCTAGCATGTGAGAGCTTTACACTGTTCACAATTGTAACTAATGGTTCCAATTATTCTTCTAAACGGCCTATTCATGTTGTAGCTAATTTTGGCATCAGTGTACAAGGGGTTTTTCCTTTCTCTTCCTTGGTTCTGACTTGTCAAAATGTAGATGTTTTATTTTCCTAGAAATAAGTATATGACTACTGTTAGACTTCAGTGCACTAATATTTCCTGTGGGGTATAAATGAAGGTACCTTTTTAATGAACTTCATGAACTAATAAAATGCAGCCTTGGATTCTCTCATAAACCGTAATGCTAATAGTTTAGTGAAGCATTGATCTCCATCTTAAACAAATAAAAAACCATAACCAGAAAATAAAACTAGTGAAACAAAAAAACCCAATGATCCAATTCAATAACTGCAACATGCAAGCATAGTTTTTAGAACTATAAAATTACAATAATCACAATAAAACTCTTTCCTCCTGTAGGAGTTTGAGAGAATTGATTTGAATTATTTGGTTCAAAATATTGTAGTATATAAGAGTTTTAAATTGTGGTTTATTTTTGCTTTATATCGTAATATCAAGAGTTATACACAATTTGAGTTCAAATTAATTGATTCAAATCAATGCTTCAAATATCTTATGAATATTTCCGTCGAAGTCTTGTCAACATTATGGTATTCGACAAGTCAATCTGTCTCTCTGGTCAATGTTCTCATATGCATGTATAGATATATCTGTATTTTTAGGGAACACTGCAGAAGAGGCCATACATATGAGATAAAATAGGGCAAGTGTTTTGTTATTAAGAGTTGGCAGCGTGGTAATTGCCTTGCCACTGATTGAAAAAATGGATTGTACAATATAATGCCAGACTGGATATGAAACCCTTGAGAAGGCATGTGGCAGGGTGAAGCCTTCTGACACCATTTTGCCATGAATCTGATTCCCTCAATAAACCCCTCCACCCCACCCCAGAACCCAGATTCATCATGGTAGTTTCTGGGCCCTACCTCACTAAGGCTATGCAAATTTCATCACCAATCTTTTTTTTTTTTTTTTTTTTTTTGTTAGCTGATGATGCTTTGTGCTTGCTAACTTGAAGAACAGATTATCTCTAATAAAAATGTATTCTGTCTTATTCATGGCCAACCAGTGTATTTCTGAATAATGTTGTCATTTTCTGCTTTTAATGTTGAACCATTATTTTCAAACTACCTTTTTCGCATGTGCTACATGAGCTCCTAACAGTTTACTGGATAAATCGGACAGTCAGCCTACCAAGTGAAACCAGTGGTTTCTAACACACGACCAGCTAAAACTGAAGTTCTCTTAAAGAGCGTTTGCAAAGGTTTGAACCTCTCGGTAAATATAAGATTTTCATGAGGCTAATCTTGAGCGGTCACTTAAGCACGAATACACTTGTTTAAGAGAATATTTTTGATGTAAAAGTCTCAAATTCACGATCTTCCATTGCACGGATTTCCTAAGGAATGAAGTCATAGACATGTGGATTCAATGCTAGACCGACTAGTCCAAGAGCACTCATCTAAAAACAACGGTTTATTTGAACAGTGTTATCTATTTTTATCTTAAATTTAGGTCAGAGTTAAATATTTAGCAGAAAACATGATAATGTGAGGAAAATGAATCCACTTTCTTGGGGGGCAATACCTAAGGCAGTAATGTAGCACTCTTCTCTCTTTCTTTTGTCAATATTAGTGAGATTTCATGAACCCCCTCCAAAGTGCAACCTTAACAGTAAAAAGAGGAAGGGCAGCCCACTCATAATAAAAGTTGAAACTCCAACATTCCCAGCAAAAATAAAATCATGTTCAACTTTATACACTTTTCGATGGCCCAACCAAATGCGACACAGATACATCAAATCAAACCAAAACAAATTCCTCATTCCTCATGGCTTTCAGCCTTTTGAAAGACAAGGGGAAGCATCCCAAGCCCCCCCAACATCAAAAGGGTAGGGGTTGCAAGTGATGCTTTACACTAATAAAATGTTTCTCCCTCCACACATGAAAGTAGTAACAATAAACAACAATAAAAAAGGAAAAAAGAAACAAAGGAATAAAACAAATATGAAAAGAAAAAGATAGTGGATTGTAAGCATAGTAGCATCGTGAAAGGAAATACTACTATAAACACACAATATAGACAAACAAGTCTTCAATGCCTTTCTGGCTCACTCACTCACTCTTGGCCTTCACTCTCTTAATGGCTTTTGGAATTGTCAGCTACTCTCTTCTTACTGTAGGCTAAAGTTATCCCCATTTTTTTTATTTACATGTACTCGCTTTTTTTTCCTTCTGTTTTCTCTACCCTCTCTTGTCACTGGCTGAGTGAAAATTTTTGCTTGGTATTGGAAATTATAACACCCCAATCATCAAATTTTTTTTTTTTTCTTTGCAAATCATGCCATGTGGTGGTTTATAAACCTTGATTAAACCTATAAATGCATCTAATACATCAAAAATCATTATCAGTGGGAAAAAAAAGAAGAAAACCTGTAATATAATCACGAAAATTAAACCCGAATACGTATTCTATTCGTTGTAGAACGAATTTTCACCTATGTCCGATGAACTTTCTTTACCGGGCTACTTTGATGATCACACTCGTTGAAAGTAAGCCTTCTCTTTGTGCTTTCAGAAGGTTTGAAGGATGAATTCATTGATGATACATTGTGAGCAAATGAGAATTCTGGTGGTGTTTTTACTTTTCTCTTTTTTATTTCCTGAAAAAGATTACAACAGGAATGCATATCTCCCTGTTGAAAGTGAAAATTGAGAGAGAAAATAATTAGTGAAATATCTTATGTCCAACCCCATTTATACCAGGAAAATAAAGGTAAAAACACTTGGAAAATAAATGAATGATTATAACAAGTATGGAGGCTCTCTTATTATAATGATTGTTGATTTTCAGTTCAATGAAGTAATAATCAACTTTTCAAGCAAAAAAGGAATAATAATAGCAAGGACTAAAAAAAGAGAGAACTTACTTTGTCTTCTGATCGCCAGAATGAGATGACATTCATCTTCAGCTCCATTGTCTTTCTTGTTAATTGGCCATCAGAAGCTACCAACACTGCAGAGGCAGCGATTATAGACGGTCGAGAATTGATCAAATTAGTCACTACACAAAAGAAAACAGATTGATTAACAAAAGATTAACCTTATCCAAAAAGGGTAAAAAAAAGATTGATTAGCAAATATGCCTAGAATCAAATTGGTTACCTTTTGTCATGGCCACAATGAGTTCCACAGCATGAGAGACTACTAATCGTTGCGGTTTTTCGCCATTGAACTTATCGGTGAAGTAATTCAGATAAGCAAAAGGGGTTATTGACCCCATTTTCCATTCCAAGGCACTCAAAACCAATAACTCCATTCTCTGAATCACCTTGCTCTCAAAGTCATAATCTGGAACTTGGAATTCTGATAACATTGGCACATTGCATTCCTCCATTTTGGCCGCCAAAGATAAGCAAGCGACCGATAATAACCGAATAGCCCACATCTTCCCACTCTGCTAGAAAGCAACATTCAAGAATCAACAAACACAAAACTGAAAATTAAAAAAAAAAGAACTTGGGAATTGATTAGTATTGACTTACATCAATGTATCGCTTAGAGAGAAACCGATCAAAGTAAGTGATGGAGAGATAAGCTGTTTTGAAGTGGAAACCAAAGACTGCTCTTGTCTGATTCACCATCAAGAAAATAAGCAAACTTTTCAGAACCAAATTTACCAAATATTGCAAAGAATACCAAAATAAATAAATAAACAAGAAATAGAAAATACAAACATTGTAAATCCATTTCAAAGCATCCAAGCGAGCAGATTTGAACCAGCTTTGGTTTATTATCGTGGAGCAATCTTCAGAAGCTAGAGAAGAAGTAGAAGTAGAAGAAGAGCCCTTGGATCCAAAAAAAGCTTCTTCTCTCTTGAACATGTTTTGGACAAAGTCATCTTCATCTTCGGAGACAAAAAGACATGGCTTATTTTTGTTATTATCATAATAATATTTGTTTTTTTCTTCATCTCTTCCTTCTTGTTCGTTAAAACAAGAATCATGATCTTCTTGGCACAACAGACTAGAGAAAGAGAACGGATTGTTCTCAGAGTCTCCCATTGAGAATTCTTGTGTCCTAATTGGTCAAAATGAATAATCAAAAAAAGAATTTCTTTGACGCTGTTCCATAATCCATGAGGAAGAGAAACGAAAATCTCTGCAAAACACTATGTGGGTATTGAAGAAATTTAACTGCTGAATCCTCTAGAGTGAATTTTTAGCAAAATTCCGGAGAGAGAAAGAGAGTAGAATCTGGGGGAGAGTGAGAAGTTGAGGGAAAGTAGCAGCGATTTTGGTGCCGCCAAAATAAGCGGACGAGATATAGAGGGAGAGTTAATTAGCGGTTACGATATAAGATAGTATATATATTCATATATACACATTATATACGGTATAAGAGTATATACAGATGGTCCATGTCCCATAACATTTTGCAAGTGTTTTGGAAACAACAATAATACATCTCAAGTTTCCTTAAAAGGAAAATAAAAAAATTATGAGAAATAAAATACACACACATATATATACACACATTCACGAGTACAATTTTCAGGATTAATGTTATTTAGTAAATAAATAATGTCGAAAATCACTGCTCATATGGTGGAAGTTTGCATGTGAGTTCAATTTCTTATCAGTAGCGATAACGTATTTTGTTTGATATATATTCTTTAATATTTATTCCATTTTAATCTCAATTAGATGTTACATAGGGTTCTAGAAACAAAAAATCTATATTTGTTACTACACATGACATTGTCATGGTTTTGTTATTTTTATTAAAAGTAAAAAAATATATATTATCATGTTTCAAAAAGGAATTTCAATGTACGTTTTTTTTTTTCTTATACAGAATTATAGTATTGTTCGTGTGATGTGTGGGTGGTGATTGGATACATAGTGTTGTAGTGCTTTTTGGTGTCCCCAAACTTTGGACAGCTGTAGGATTGTAAGTTTTGTCCCATATGATTAAGAGGGGGCTCATATTTTTTGGTCATAGGGTTGTCATCATCGCCTACACGCCTACACTCCTTCCTTCCTTCTTCTCCCCCCCTCCCCCTTCCCTTTCTCTTTTGTATATGTTGTTAAAACTATAAGTTATAATTATAAATATTATAGTATATAAAAATTTTATATTGTATTAATTTTTTATATTTATTATATTTATTATAATATGTGAGAGTTTTATATTATTTTTAATTGAAAAGTTAATTAAAACAAATTTATGAACTCTCTTTTTAAAAAAAGAAAAAGGAAAAATAAATTGGGAGGGTTGTTGCCTGTTGGAGATTTTGGGGAACTCTCAAACTATGCAAGGCACAAAGGATTATTATGCAAAAATAGTACCCACTTGTGGGTTTAAAGCCAATTCAACCATTTAATGATCGTTATTTTAGGTATGTTCCCTGTTTGGCAATTGGAAAAGGGCAAATTATGTGTGTGGTTGTATTGAAAAAACTGTAAGTTAGCATGGTTCTAGGTCACTGTTGTGTCCAACTGTCCTCTGCTTTGCCCTCTATTATTATCCATTCCATTCGCTTGTGTTTTGTTTTGCTTTGCTTTGCGTTTCACCATAAATGAATGCCCATATTCATTTCAATGCAATTTTAGCACCAATATGAAAATGGCATAGGCTTTTTCTGATGGGTTTTGCTTAATAAGATTGGAGACAAATAAGTGCATGCGCAAACTTCATGACCTTTAATAGAAGGCAGAAAGTATATGTTTTAATCCTCAGGGGCTTATCACCATCGGTAGTGATGGTATGGCTGGAAGAAGATAACCCTACTACACCTCTTTTTCTTGTTATTCAAAGATTGATTTCTCTTATTTGTAACGAGGCTACAATTATGTCTCTTAATAAGCCTACTAAATATGGTTTGAGTAGCTGTGACTTAGGCGATTTGGATTCTAGTAAACAAAAACATGAGTCGTTCCACTTGTAGTCTCAATAGATTCCTTTTAAGGCGTTAATGGGGTGTGAAAGCACTATTATTCTCCTTTCTAACTAGCAAAAAAAAAAATTGTCTCGTATAATTTAACAGTTTGAAATGTCCCATAACCTATCACACATGCCTTTGGAATTTGAATGGTGGCCCAAGCGTGATAATGTAGTTCTAGTCTCCTTTTTATTTTAAGCAAACTTTTTGTTCTTTTATAGTAAGGGATACTTTTAATTGCCGACTCTGGTCATCCTGGATTTTGAGAACACATACAACTTTATTTGCCATTGAGACTCCACTCCTTTTGTTCCTGGCTTGTTAGACAGTTGGGTTTTCTTAATCTCCGTTTTTATCATTTAATATATTATGTACGTTCCAATAAGCATGGATAAAAAAAAGAAGTGACTTACCTCCTGCCCCATATATATTTCTTGAAGAGGGAAAAAAAATGAATTGAAAGAATTGCTGATAATCTAAAAAATTAAGCAACGGACACAGGATCCAAAAACTGGCCTGTCAATATAAATCGTTGACATATAAATATAATGCAACTGTTAAAAAGTTTAGATAGGAATATATATAACTCAGTCTGAAAAATGATAAAAAAAAAAAAACAGATGGGTGACAGATGCTATCCTGGATAATTATACTCATTTCTTGTTAAATTTTTTTCTTGTCCTTTATATCTTCCACCAATTCTTTAGTAACTAAAGAATTTTAATCAAAGGTCAAGTTGATCTAATCCTCATAACATGGCACTTGTTTTATATTTAATTTTCATTAATCATGCTTTATGGACTTGACAAATCTATTCGCGTATCGGTTTAAATACTTGAAACTTAACTATTTAACTACTTAACTCTTAACTTAAACACATATTAAAATTATACTAATTTGTTTAAGTTGACCATGACCTTTTTATCTTGAACTTGTTTAAAGTCATTGCAATCACTCAGAGCTTAATCACTTAGGAATTTGTACCAACAAATAGATGCAAACACACATGACAATAATCTCTACCTTTTTTACTCCCTTTTTTTTGTCTAGGGGTATCTTTTTAATTGAGTGGTAATTTTGGGCAGAAAAGATAAAAGATTACAAACCCAAAAACCATTGTAAGTGTACAAAAAAAGGTCCCTACCACTATTGTAAGTGTTTTTTTGGGAGAGAAAAGGGTTTTGGCCATAATTAAAAAGCCAAAAAATGAGGAACAAAAAATGAGGAGGAGAGAAAAAAAAAAAGTTTAATGGAGAGTATGATAATACACGTGAATATAATTGCAAGGGAGGGAGGAGCGTCTTCACGTGTGAAAGGCTGGACCACTCCAGCTGTGATGAGAGGAAGAGCAAAGAGTGTGGTGAAAATAGACGCTCCTCTTCTATCCAAAGTTGCCACCCACTCATAGAATAAAAATGATATCTTATTATTTGTTTATTTAACTGGGGAAAATGATAATAAAAAATTAAATAAATAAATAATTTGGGGTTAGCAAAGTTTGGCAGATGGCAAAGGCTTGGGGCTTGGTGCTATGACTTAAGAACCTTTGACTCTGAAATGGATCTCTGCTAAACCCAAGATGGTCAGCAGGCTAGGTTTGACCGTTTTGTATGATGTTGTTTCCATTGCTTTCAGATGCGGACTAGGAGGGGAAAATCATATGGTTCCAAGACCATGGCCTTTTATTTCATAAAATTGCAAGTTTTTTTTTTTTTTTTTTTTTCACATTCAGAGATTGCTATTAACGAAAACATCTTAATTATATCAAGGACCAATTAATATTAAACCGATAGTTTATAAATTAATCTTAAACGCTTCCTATAAGACTCGAACTTGAGACTTTCTATCTACTGAACTATATTGAGTACTGGCAAAATGTGTTGTCTTAATTCTATTGAGGATTAAGAAACATTAAGCTGATGGTCCAGAAATTAGTTTCAAGTGTTTTTTTTTTTTTTTTTTATGATAATCGAACTTGAGACCTCTTATCTATAAAACTATTTGAAAGTAAGTCTAATCCCATTAAGCTATCACCTTCGTGGTCCCTAAAATTTTTATTTCCTTAATATCTACATACGACTTTTCGCATGATGAAAAATATTCATTGATGTTTTTGTTTAAATGCACGACAAGAATTTTTTAGTCCCAAATTGAGAAAAAACATTACCTACCCATGTATTTGTTTAAGTTTGAGGTAAGTTGGAGATTGTGCTCCTTTTCATTCATTAATCTATTAATCCCACACAGACCCTTTGTTGATGGTTCCATAAGTTGTATTTATTGCTTAAATTGTTTGTACTTTAGTTGGTTTCACATATACTTGTTTAGCTTGCAAATATGATAAATTTAGCCTACAAATATTTGCTCTTGCTACAAAATTAATGTTGCATGTCTGGCTGCTCCACTAGAATATAGATGATGCTCAATATGGGGCCATTGTTGAACTTGAATGTTAGGTAATATAAATTTGTCTGTCCAGTTTCCCTCTATGTCTTTCTCACATTGGTCTTTTTCCTTTTTGCTTTTATGGGCAAAATTATCAAAGAAATATCCCCTCATTACATGGAAGTAGTGTTAGAGAAGAACAAGAAATTCAAAGCCCACCTCTCATAATGAGGTTTTGACCAATTCAAGTGAGTTGAAACTTCATTCTCCGTCAATCTTGCAAACAATGCAATAGTTAGGCGGTTTAAACATAGGATATGATAAATTACAAGTAGCCTGGTTTAAAATAAGGCCCTAGTGTGATTTATTTACTTCGATGGGGATTGACGGATAACCAACAACTATTTAAGACTTAAGCTGCTCGCTTTTGGCCCAAAAAAAAAAAAAAAAAGTTACTACTAGAAGTCTTTGTCGTGTGCTATTTTCTTAGTTTTTTAATTGAGCTTGGATCACACGGTTTGGATAAAATTGGCGGGTTGGTTTTAAAGGTTATGCAGGCTACCATGCGTATGTAGGCTAGAAAATTGGCAAAGCCGTCTTTCTTCACCCACCTTTCACGCTATTAAGGGTCCATTTGAATAGCTTATGTTTTTTGCTTTTAAGAAGTAGAAGAAGAAAAGCATAAATTTTCGCCTTAGTTAGTATTTGGATAATGCATAGAATAATAAAATTGTAGGAAATTTCATTCTTACAAATTGATTACAGTAAATGTTGAGTTTTGAAAATATTTGCGATAAGTGTTAAATTTATAATGTAGATAATTAATTTACCTTTTTGTTTATAATATAAATAAATCTTATTTACACAATAAATGAATTTATGATGCAAATGATGTATTTACATCATTGTTTACAATCTAAATATTTCTTATTTACATAGTAAATAAGTTGATTACATTGTAAATCTAACATTTACTACAAAATTTTCAAAATCTTATATTTACTTCAAAAAAATTTAAAAAATATAATATTTCCCTCATTCTCCTATAGAAAAATGCTTTTTTTTATGTCAAAAGAGTTTTTGAACCTGTTTGTCTGTTTGTTTGTTTTTTTTTTTGAAAATGAAAATTACATTCAAAATTAGAGAAGTATAAACACTAATTCAGATACGAAATCCCATAATACATATAGCGATTCAACATCGGATATAGAACAGAACCATTAATAGGTACGATTGAAAACGTTCAAGGGGTAAAACCTATGCCGAGTTCCAAAACAAGAAAATTGAAAAGGCACACAACAATTCTAGCGCAATTATGGCTTTTTCAGACATACCAAGAAGGTAAATAACTCTGATTGGTGAAGATCTAGAGGTTAATAGAACCAAGGCCTATCACAACACTGTAGAGGATAATAACTCATAGATTAGCCAAAAAGACTACAGCAGAAGATGGGGATACCACTTCTTTTATTAAACAAACAAACAAAACAACGGAAAAACGTATGGTGGAAATAACATTATTATTTGAAAACCACAAAAGCTAAAACAAAAGGGTACAACCCAAACAATAAGAACAAAACTTCCCACAACGATTCGACCATGGCAATCATTGAGGAGGGAAACTACACCAAAGCTCGTGAATCAGAAAGAGACAGGAGAGGAGCCAACCCTCCTGCACCAGAGAAACCCCGCCACCACCTACAGCCTCCCACCATTGCCAACCCAAGGAGACACCACCCAATAAAGCCGCTACCCATCAGAAGCCCAAACCTTCAAAAGACTGATACCTTTGTGCCCCCACATACATCCTATAAATGGGAGATCAACCACCTCTTTACCCCTCTCTACCATAGCCGTCTCACACACCACCTAACCCAATAGGCTTGAAATTGTCGGCACATGCATGAGGCCTAGGACAACCCATTGCGCATAGGACCTCAACCCCCATATTGAGCATTTCCTATCCACCCTATACCAATCTTGAAATCGCTAGAAAAGCCATCATCTTGTCAATCAGGAGCCTACCTAAGGGGCCGGGAGTCTGGAAAACTAGCCAGGCTGGTATTGGACTCTGGCTCTTCGTTGCCTCTTATAGAGGCTGCACCCCCGAAAGTGAGAGAAAAGAAGAAAAAAAAAAAAAAGAAACCCTAGCAGACCAAGGTTTTTTTTTTTTTTTTTTTTTACGTTTTTTGAACCTGTTTACTTAAATAAATCAAAAGCTTTTATTGGTATAAAAAGAGTGTAATTCATTGATATAGATTGAATTCTTTATTTCTTATTCTTAAATAAAATATCAACAAATGTTAATAAAAAAAAACCTTTTTATAAGCACTAAATGGTTGGTTTCTTTCAAAAGTACATAAAAAACCAAAAGAAATTTTCACAGGTCCATCCAAATATGGCAGAAAGCAACTTTTGAAGCAAATAAGCCATTACAAACAGGCTCTAAAATGGGATATTTATCTTTTTATATCATTTGTTTCAACTTAATTCAAAAACTATACTTTTAGTCTTTGATTTCATCAAATATATATATTTAGATTAGATTTAATACTTAAATCTATACCTTACCTTAGTCAATAATTAATTTTGACCTTTAAAATGACCAAATTATCTTTAAGTAAAAGAGGAAAAAATTAATTCTTTTAAAAATAAGAAAAAACACACAAAACACTTGTTTTGAAGGTATTCTATATATTTTTGAAGTAAAAAACTTTAGTATAATTTTTTTTTAATTTCCAAACTTCTCTTATTTTTCAATTTTAGGGTATTTTGGATAATTTTTTAAGTAAAAATTGAAGATTGATTAAGAAAAGGTAAAAGTTTTTATATTAAATCTAATCTAAAAGTATATATTAAATGAGATTAAAAATCAAAGGAATAAAATTTAAATAAACCTAAAAAAATACATGATATAAAAAGAGAAATAACCTTTATTAAAACGCACTCACTACATCCTAAAGTAATGTAATAAGAATAGGAATGACTGTGTTTTAGTGTTCACTCATTTTTACCTTATTTTATTTCATTTTATTTTGACAATTTTATTACCTTTCTCATCAAATAAATGAGTAAAGAGAGCCTTTTTGTTTTGTTTACTCATTTGTCTGACAGAACTTTCGTAAATGAGTAAATACAGATGTCTTGTTCAAACAAATTAGTAGACACTTTAAAGAGAGCCCTCTTCACTAATCAAATAATCCTGTCATATTTTATCATCAAATAAATAAGTAAATTACTAATTAGCGTTTTGATAAAATTAAATAATTATTTGCCTCTAGCATCGACCTATGGAGAGTATATGTCGTTTGTTTAGCAGGTTTGATCTACAATTTAATTTTTTTGGTACAGTTTCTTTTTTCCATCAAAAAATTGAATTTTTGAACAACTCTATAAACAAAAGGAGTGTCAGGGTCAGTTTGGCATTGCTGTGTTATGTTGTTGCTTTTGTTGTAATGTGCTTTTATTGTGTTGTAGACCAAAGCAGGTAAGTGTTTAGTAAACTTTTTTTCAAAACTGTTGTAAATACCAATGGCAAAATTGTAAGTGTTTAGTAAGCTACGTATAAAATTATTATAGAGATGCATATTAACAAAAATAGACACATTTTTACTAAGCATATTTATAGTTTTGATTTTAATTTAATTTTAAGGTCAACATTACATACTAAACAAATATAATTTTATTTTTATTATTGGGTATTTTTTAGAAATTAAAAGAAAATCACTCTAAAAAAAACAGCACAACAACATTAAATTTTTTTTAGTAGAAATGAATTCTCAATTTTTTTATAATGATATTATTTTTATCTGTTATGAAAAAATAGGTAAATTAAGAATTATGTATTATTATTAAAGATAGTTTAATAATTTCAAAGTATGATAACATAAGCTGTAATTAAAAAAGCAAACCTTAGTTTGCTTCTCAAATTTTCTTCATAGGGAACAATTTTTAGAAGCAACTTGACAAAAGCATGAATTATCTGACATCCTAAATTCTGTAAGCGGTTACAAGTGATTACTGAAACTAAAAGCAGTCTCTAATAGTAATGACAAATGCGCACCGATAGGTATTATTTCGTTTTCTCATTTATTATGTATTGGCATTTGGTAGTCCGTTTGAACTAATACTAAAAATACTATAACAATCTAAATTTTGTGAAAAAAAATACTATAACAAACGATGGCTCCCAAACACCCCTATAATTATATATACTGTGTACGGCTTATTAAGCTTTTCTTATTGATTTAACAAAAAACCACATAATCAAATGTGAAGAAAATTACTCCCATTCCCCATGCCCTTTCATGTGAAGAGAGCACCTCATTGATTCACCTGATAGAGTTCATTAGTGACTAGAAAAGCAACCACACAATATATATAATGTTGCTGATATTTCGATGATATTATCATACGTAGAGTTTCTTCATATGAAATGGAAACAATATATTTCCCTGAAATATCTACATTGACATTTTATAGACATGATTTGTACAGTAATCTTTGCCTAACAATATTTTTTTTTCGTACATTCAAACTCTCCAAATATTTTATCGCACATCTTTATCATTTTGCTAGAAGTCTAAAGGTGTTTGGCATTTTCAGTTTCAATCAAAACTTTTAATTGTTATAGTATAAAGCTCTAATATGTTATAATATCAAAAAAAAAAAATAAGCTACAATATAAAGCTTTTATATGTTACAATATAATCAAAATTGATTCAAACCATTGGTTTAAATCAATGCTTCCAAACTCCTTATTAATTTACTGCACATTTCCATCCTCTGTCCAATGATCGTTTCAGTAAAAGCTTTATCTGATTTATGATTGAATTATAACACTTTTTAGTTGGAGGGAAGAAGAGTAAAAAAGATGGCAAGGATTGAAGGAAGAGAGAATGTGAATGATAAAAAGGACCCTTCAAGTTGTTTGGTAAAAATAAAAATAAAAATAAAAGTTAAAGTGATAGATAAAACTATTATATTGTCTATTTTATTACTTACTAATATTTATTTTTGAAAATAAATTAGTCTTTCTAACCTAAATAAGATAGATTCGGTAGATCCTCCATCCCCGTTCTTCATCCTCTTTTCACTCCAATAAAGCAAGGGACGTCCACCCCTCTGCTTCCACCGCTCTTCCTCCCACCACAGTGTCAAGGAAGCTGCACTCACCATTGCGTCGGAGGGCCTCATTCTAAGGTCCAAGTAGGAACTCGGGCCTTTCCATCTCACCCGTCCAAACAATAACGTGGGCCTTATGAATTGACTCTATGTTCTCTAAGACCGTAAAAGACGCCCCAAGTTGCATTTGTTCTTTATGGGATTTTTAATGGGAGAAAAAGGTAAACGACAACTTTTTAATTTTAAGAAGTAAAAAACATTTTTAAAAATATTGATGCAACGTAAAAAACATATTTATTAGGTAAATAATTTAATTTTCCTAATAAAAATGTTATTTACTTTGACAAAATAAAATTACATTTAATAGAAAAAATACAAACACTAATATTGACTCAAATGATCCAGCCATATAAGAAGACTCAACTTGAAAAAAGAACAGATCCACTAGTAAACTCAGATGAAGCTCAAGAGTGGAAACATCCACCAAGTTCGGACACAAATAGGTACACAAAGTATCAATCACATATATGACTCTTTGAATAATATCTCTAAAAGCGACAGAAACTTCCAATCAATCAACATGAAGGGATCAATGGCACTAAAGCCAATCATTACACTGCAAATTTGATAGACGAAACACGCAACCACACCTTAATGACGGATTCGACAATGCATTTATTAGAATAAAATAAACACTAAAGACAAAAGAAAAAGTGTGGAACTACACTAATAGAGCTTTTGATGACAAAACGACTTAAGAAAAGTTTAGTGGGAAATTATCAAATCTCAACAAGTTTAGGAGACAGAAGTATCAAGTAATCTTTTTTTTTATAAAAAAATAGAAATTTAATATTATTTGGTTATGTTAGTTGTGTTGAGCATTTCTAATAAGTTGGTTTTACTGCACAATATAAGATATATTTTCAAATAGAATTTTAATATTACAAGTATATATTAAAAGATATTAGCCAATATAAAGTTGTTCATAAGTTGGTTTTACTTTTTTATTCTTGAAATATGGGATGTTTGGTTGTAGTTTTACCGATATCCTTGTCCCTTATTTCTAAAGGTTTATTTGTCTTTTTAAATGATGTATTTCATTAAAAGTAAAAAAACAATGGTTTTTGGATGGTTTGATACTTTTTGAGTTTTAAAAAACCTAAGACACATAATCGATTCCTAGTTTTTGTGAAAAACCTTGTGTAACAAGTCGAGTTTTATACCTCACAATCTTGTTTTTCTTATTTTGCTTCACAAAAACCTATTTACATCCTACAGGTCTCACAGCTTTCGGCGTGAGAACAATAGGTCCAAAAACTTAAGTAAGATATTTGCATTTTAAGCTTTCATCGAGGTGTCTACGAAGAAAAATCATTACTTTTGCTTTATCTTGCGATGAAATGGTATTTCTTTTTTTTTTATTGTCCTTAAGAGACCTATTGATTCAAGATGCATATCAAAAATTCATTGCATATAATTTTTTCCGTGCTATCTAATACAATGAATTCAAGCTTCATAAGGTTTGATATGATGATAATTATAAGAAACATAAAAATAATTAGAATCATAACTTTATTTATTCAAAGCATAAATGGTACAAGTATTACATGTTGACCATAATTGCAACTAACAAAAGAGGAAAGCAAACAAAAAAGTGATAAATACAAAGAGAAAATCAAATTCCATGGAAGAATATTCTCTAACTATAATAAGAAGAACAAGGGCAATGAAGAAAATAATCATGATCATCAAGAATTGATTAATCATTTTGCAAAAAATTTTAATTGTAGATAATTTCTTGGGAGAAGATAAGAAGTTAAGGAGGATGAATTGAAATATAGGGGTCTAGAATTTACCAATTTATAAAAGAAAAACTAGCTGTTATTACTATTGGGAATAGTTATTAACTATTATATAGCTATTGGAATAGTGTAAATACGGTATTGCCCTTGATTGTCATTTTAAGAAAAATATAAAACTGTGTATGGTATTAGTAACATATATATATAAACAATAATCAACTACAGTAAGGTTTAAAATAAAAAACAAAGAGTTAGAAAAATATATATGCAGAATAATAATATGTATATATTAGAACAACAAACTACCAATGGATAGGAGGTTGGCCTTTGAATATAAATAAAAGCAATTAATAAATATAAGGCTTAGCCTTCCATATTGAACATAAATAAAAGCAATTATTAAGTTGAAGGCTTAGCCTTTCATATTGAATAGAAGCAGTTAATAAGTATGAAACTTAGCTTTCCACATTGAATAGAAGCAAGTGATAAGTAGAAGGCTTAGATTGCCATATTAAACAAAACTACATGAGTTAAATGATATACCTTTGCTTTTACTTAATAGAGGTTGATGAACTAGAGCGTTCGTGTTGATAACGTGTTATAAAAACTAAGAAATATAAAAACAAAGTAAAAGAATTTAGAGAGAGAAAATAAAGAGAGTATATTAATCTCTTAATTCAAGTTCTATAAAAATAAACAAGGGAAGGGGTATTTATAGGGAATTTTCGATGCTATAGTATCTGGTATAGTACCTGTAATTGCTACATTACTTTAGACTGTTATAATAACCATGACTAGTATTGTTACAATACTCACCCGATCTTGAATTTATTATTTATGGTGATGTCAGTGCTTACTTCAACAATAGATATATCGATATAATTTTAGATTTTAATTTTTAGTGTATAGATATAATTAATTATTCACAACGAAAACAGTGGTTTACATTGACCAAGGGGTGCTTGTCTGGAGCATAAGAGCCCGTGTGTTTATAGAGCTAAGGAAATTACTATGTGGAAATTTTTAATGTTATTTTATACTATTAATCTTGACCCGTTTGTCATCAAATTGCCATATTGTATGTTTTTTTTATTAATTTTTTTCTCTTTTTCCCACGCTGAACCAGGTCTGGCATGTGTGAATCTTAGCTTTTGATCCAGTGTGATGCATATACTGGAAGAACGCCTTAGGGCCTTCGATTATGCTTTTTTGACTTAGGTAACGACTTGGATTGAGTCAAATTGCTGCTCCTTACCTTTTCTTTTGAAGACGAATGGGGACCCTTGGAAGCATCAGGTATCGTGATCCTATGGCTGAAAAGACGGCTTCAAATGGGCTTGGCCACACGGAATCGTAAGCAGCTCCTAAATTGCGGCTGACATATGGGACCCACAAATAAAGGCTTGTCTGGCGGCTGGAGTGAGGACGCAACAAGTATCCGATGATCCAACGATCCTGGGCGTTTCGGCGGCTGATCGGACGCTCCTGGTGACTCTACATGTCATTTTTTACTTAAATTCGAATTTTTATTTGTTTTTTAGACATTTGTTTTGTGCTTTTGTCCGTTTTGATACCGTTTTATCTCGCTTTTTTTTTTTTTTTTGTGAGTTTTCAAATATAAAGATAGAAAATTAAAAAAATAATAATTTTTACAAACATAACATTTACTATAATTTTAAAAATATTTATTTTATATTAAAACACACTAAAATAATTATAAACTTTTAAAATTTAAGATTTTAAAATATTTTTAGAAATTACTAAAAATATTATAAGACATATTTAAAAACTTAAGAAACACTATGAAATATATTAAGACTCAAAATAAAATTACCTTTGATTATTTTTATGGTTATTGTATAAAGCTCTCTTATGTTACAGTATTTTGAATAAAAAAGGTTACTTTTAACCAACTTTGTCAGACACCCTTTACATGTCTGTAAATTTAAAAATATTTATTTAAGACTCTACCAAACATAATATTTACTATAATTTTAAAAATATTTATTTTATATTAAAACATACAAAAATAATTATAAACTTCTAAAATTTAAGACTTGAAAATATTTTTAAAAATTACTAAAAATATTATAAGACATATTTAAAAACTTAAGAAACACTATAAAATACATTAAGACTCAAAATAAAATTACCACTAATTACTCTTATATGCTACAATATTTTGAATAAAAAAGATCGTTTTAACCAACTTTACCAGACACCCTTTACACGTCTACAAATTTCAATCGTTACCCACGGATAATTCCTTACCCACATCAAATCATCAAGGCATAATTCCAAAATCAAGGCATTTATAATATCTTGATTGCCAACTTCAGTATATCTAGTGAGAAGTATCGATGGTGATAGAAAAGATTACCATAAAGCTTAGGCATGCTCGATCTGATTCAACAGATGTTTTGGTGTAAATCTGATTCAACTGAGACTTTGATGTAAATCTGATTCAAACCCACTGATAATTAAAATAATTTCTTTATATTCTGATTCAACCCACTGTTAATTGAAATAATTTTTATGTAAATCCTCCTTTTTTTTTATTTTTGGATATAGGAAGAAGAATTACACACAGTTGAGATTTTGATATTTAAATCGTTGTAGCAAAAAATGGAAACCAAAGCAGAAAGGTCTTTAACAGCGTTTGTTTATATTCCTTTGTTGACCACACTTAAGTAAGAAGTGTGTCCTGTCAATTTTTTATTAGTGAGACAGTTAATGGAACTGTCTTTTAAGACAACATATCTAGATTTTTCTAAAGATATTGTTTGAGTTTTGCAAAACATATATGCTTTGTTTGACAAAGTCCTTTTATCTTAACAATTTCAATTGCTATAGTGTAAAACAAAAATATATTATAATATAAAACTCTTATATATTATATTAATTTTGTTACAACTTATTAGTTTTAATTAAGTTTTTAAACACCATGTAAATTTTCAGAAATATAGAAGTAAACGTCAGTTGAAGGCAAAACAAGTGGGTACGGTCTTGAATTTTTCTAATTTACGCTTACAACACCCTAGGTCTAATTATCTGACTAAGGATTATTTTGAAAATGGCCCACAGACTTTATTCTCATATACTTTAGTCTTTGAATTTTGAGAAATTTCAAACTTAATCCCCATCTATTAATTTAAGTTAGTTATATGTCAAAAAAAAAGATGAAAAATGTGCGCGATATTTGATTTAATACAAATATGCACGTATTCTAACAGAATTAACTTGGCGTAAATGAAGCATCACTCATATTTCTATTATCTTGTGTAAATTAAATTAAAGGCGTTTTAAATGTAAAAAAGCTATAGTGACATAGTGATGACCCTCTTTTTTTAAAGGGCTATTTACCTTTTTATGTCATGTATTTTAAGTTTATTTAAATATTACATCTTATGTCTTGAATCTCATTAAATGTATATTTTTATATTGTATTTAATGCATAAATTTATATCTTTTTTCGATTAACATTCAATGCTGATGTAAAAAATTACCAAAAATACCCTCAAATTTAAAAGTTAGAGGGCTTTTAGAACTTAAAAAAACTTTATACTAAGATTTAAAACTTTAAAAATGTATCAAATGCCCTAAAAATAAGTGTTTTAAGTGTTTTTTTTTGTTTTCTTTTTTTTTGAAAGTTTTAATTTTTTTTATCTTTTACTTAAGATAATTTATTCATTAAAGGTCAAAATTAACTATCGATTGAGTTAAGTGTAGATTTGTGCATTTAATCAAACAAAAAAGTATATATTTGATAAAAAAAAAAATAAAAATATAGTTTTTAATTTAACCTAAAACAAGAGATATAAAAAAATAAATGTCTCTTTTCTAAAATATTAAAGGGTTGTCCGACGAAAACACATACAGGTTGTAGATGTCTTTTCCAAGGTATTAAAGGCTCCTTCGATGAAAATACTCACAGGTTGTACACGTTTTTAAACCATTAAATACAATACACATCACATTTTTTTTACCTGGCTATTGAAAAATAGGTATCTATTAAACTTGTCAAAAAAAATCTCCAATATTAAATCTTAAAAAAAGAAAACCAAGAATGTATAACATGTGGGGATAGTTGCGGATCCCGAAAGGAAAAAAAAAAAGAAAAAAAATATATATATATATATTAAAAAAATAAAAAAAGGTAAAACGCGTAAGCAAAACAGCAAAGCTGAGACGAACATTTCTGAGGTGTACCCGATTCAGCAAAGTTCTTACCAAAATTAGGACCATCTGTTCCTGCTCTGTGTTTCTGCCATAAAAAGAAGACCAGTTCCAGAAGAAGATAATAACGAAAGAGAGATTACAAGACATAACAAGTGGAAGATTTCTATAGCATTACGCGAATTATATCAGATCAGAAAACTTCTCGTCTTTTCAGATACCATCCTCAAGTCCAAATAGCAAAAGATTGGATTTGGATTTGATCCCTTTTCAGATTCTTTTATTCATCATCGTCATCTTCATTTTCAGCTTATCATATCCACAAAAGGGTCTCTGTTTTTGGTGGAGATTACAGACATATTTAACGGTTTTCAGAAGTTCGTTTCGGATAAAGAATTGGGTAACAGAGGATTTTCAGTTTTAACCTGAAAATCTCATTCTATTCTCCCGTATAAGCCAGCACTTGAAAAACACAACGAAGGGTATGTGATATTTCTTCTCTCTCAACATAGTTCTCTTTCTTTGCATCAAAAGAGTGTTTTCTTTTAATTGTCCTTGGTTCATTTTTTTTTTCTTTCAAGCTGAAAATGTTAAAAACAGAGTTGTTGTTTTGGAGTTTCTGGCGTTTTGTTGTTGATATGTCGCCCAACTTGAACTGAAAATGGTCTCAAGTTGAAACAAAAACCAACAAAATTTAGAAACAGCTAATTTTGTTTTTATTCATTTTTTTTTTGTATATTTTTTATACAAGTTGTTCTTGTTGCCCATGAAAGTGACTAATATGTATATTTTTTTGGGGGGCTGCGTCACTATTTTTCCCAACTTGCGTGATGGAATTTTGGCTAACGAAGCTGAAAAGAAATTTGATTTTAATAGCCTGCTTGTATCTTTTGGGACCCACATAAAGGTCATGAACCGTGCATTTTATTTGAAAGATCTTTATCAGCTGATGAATGTGACATGTCCATTAATCATTCACTATACAAGCAATAGAATCCCATCATGTTTATGCAACTTGCTCTTCATTTTATACATATATATGTATAACTCTTCATATTCATCTAGTCCAAGATATAATTTACTTGATTTTTAACTGATCTGAACAAGAAACTAAAAGGGTAACATTTGTTTTCCTTGAAAGATCTATCTTTAAATGTTTGTGAATGTGTAGATTTTCCATATGGCGAAGTTGGGAATAAGATACTGATTTTGATTGTTCTTGTTGTACTTTTTGCAGATTGCAGCAGAGAAAAAGTTATGAAGATGGAAAGTGTTTTCGACCAAACTGATGACCTTGTTGCCGTGAAATTTTCTCCTCCTCCGCCGCCGCCTGTACCATCAACAAGTTATTGTAAGAAGTCAGAGAAGAATAGATCATCATCGACGATAAGAAGACATAGCTGCGTCCCTACCGTGGTGCAAGATTCGTGGGATCGCCTCTTTGATGAAGGTTACAGAGCAGATGTATCTATCCAAACTGAAAATGGCGGGATCATTTATGCACATTCAAGTATTATTGTAAGTTCATCAACTCAACATCAATCAGTTAAGCTAATTCCAAAAACACTGTAAATTACTATCATAATTACATTTGGGAAATAAGATTTGATAATGATCTTTCTACCTAGAGATCTTGCTTTTTTAAACCAAGCAAGTTAAGTCTTGCCGTTAATTTTGACAGGGCATGGCTTCTCCTGTTATAGGAAGCATGTTAAAGCAATCAAGAAAGAGGGGTAGTAAACGATCAATCTCGATATCAGGAGTTCCACATGATGCGGTTCGAGTTTTCATTCGATTTTTATACTCTTCCTGGTAATTTTTTTCCCTAATAGGTTTTAGGATCTTATGCAATGCCATGCCTTGTTATCAAATGTCAAAACTAGACTTAGCAGGTGACATCACGGAGGTTTATTTTCTTAAGAGTTGATGGAAAGTTAATAATGATATGATGTAAAAATCTAAAGTGTTTTTGTATTGTAAATACAAACTACCACATATGTTACAAATATTTTGCTTTCAGCCTAGTAAAATTGGCTTACAAACACGACAGAAAACTGCTTTCCAAACATGGATTGGCCTTTGACTGTTAATGGTATTTCTCATTGCGCAGCTATGAAAGGGAAGATATGGAGGATTTTGCCTTGCATTTGCTAGTACTTTCACACGTCTACATAGTCCCGCTCTTGAAGCAAGAATGCGAGCGGCAGCTAGAGGGCGGTTCGCTCACCACAGATAATGTAGTTGACATCTTTCAACTTGCATTACTGTGTGATGCACCTAGGCTTAGTGTAATTTGTCACCGTATGATCACTAAAAATTATATATCCGTTTTAGCTACTGAAGGATGGACAGTGATGAAGGAGAGCCATCCGGTGCTAGAAAGCGAACTAAGACGATTTGTGACCTATGCAAACAATGTAGATCTCTCTCTTCCTCATGTTTTCTTTTTCCTTTTCCCCATGTATCCAAAACAATTGGATGTGAGAGCTAATTCCATTTTCTATGTTCATTGTCTTCAGAGGCAAAAGAAGATGATTAAAATGAGAAATGAGAGGATGGTCTATTTGCAACTATGCGAGGCAATGGAGGCTCTTGTTCATATATGCAGAGATGGTTGTAGGACAATTGGCCCTCATGATAAGGACTTTAAACCAAACCAGGATCCTTGCAAGTTTGCAGCCTGCAAGGGACTCGAATCGCTCATTCGACATTTCGCCGGTTGTAAATTGAGAGTCCCTGGTGGTTGCATCCTTTGCAAGAGAATGTGGCAACTTTTGGAGCTACACTCTCGCCTTTGTGCCGATTCTACTGCTTGTGGAGTTCCCTTGTGTAGGTGAGTTCTGTTTTGGTTTGTTTTCTTCATTTCATCCTTGATTTGAGATCAATAATGATCCTAGATTTTGATTGTTCTTATTGGGTTTCAGGAATTTTAAGGAGAAAAGCAGGAAGCAGTGTAAGAAAGAGGAGACCAAGTGGACAATACTAGTTAAGAATATTTTGAGAGCAAATTCATTCTCAGGAAGGCCGTTCTTTTCATGGGCAGATGACTATTCTTCATGAAAAAAGATCTAGATAATTATTTGTCAAAAAACCTCAATATTTTACAATTCTTAGTAGTGTAGTCAGTCTAAAGAAGATAAAATATGAAGCAAATCAGAATCACATTTTTTTTTATTCAAGTGCATGTTGTGCTACAAAATTTTGTGTGTAATGCTAAATCATTGATATTTTCACCAAATCAAATAGCTTTTCTTTTGCATTCAATTAATAATTACCTAAATATGCTTTCACACCAAATTATTGATCAATAACTGGATCTTTATGAGGTAGGGATATCACAATGTTGGAATGTACTCTGAGTGGTGTAAGCCAATTAGGTGCCTATAGTGAACTTTGACCCATATGACTTTATGTACTTAATTAAAGTAGGGAGAACAAATGAAATAACATATTTTTTTGAAACTTTTTAAAGTAAATTGCACGTTTTGAAAATATTTATAGTAAATCTCAAAATATCGATAGTAATTAGTAGATTTATGATGTAAATAGTTTATTTGTTGTGTAAAAAATAATTAATTACATGGTAAATAAGGGGTAAATAATTTATGTACACCTTAAATTTATTTATTATATAAATAAAAATTATTTAGACTATAATTAAGTGGGTAAATAATTTATTTACACTAAAAATCTGCTATTTATTATAAATATTTATAAAACTTGACATTTATTACAATTAATTTAAAAAAAATATTTACTATAATTTATTTTTAAAGCGGATATTATTTAAATAAATGGCAATCTTGCGTTGTGAAAATTCGTGGTTGTTCGACTAAGATCCACATACCACGAGCACCAACAACGTGATCGTGATCGTGATCGTGTTAATGGAGTATTGTTGGGCTATCATTAAAGAATTGGTGCATATCGTTGTTTTTACTTGGTAGATTGAAGATCTGACTCGGCATTGCATGGCATACACTTATGATATTGTCAAAATATTTTTTTGTCAAAGAAAAGCACGCATAAAAGACATAATTCAATAGAACTATGGTAATTTACAATTGTATTTTGAGCAAATTATATTGTTACACTCTAAACTATATATTTTTTGCACAATACACCTTGAACTTTTAATTTTGATAAAATACATTTTAAATTTTAAAATATTGACAATTAAAGTCTAATATCTAACAAGCTTTAAAATACATGGTCGATTTTTGTCATTAAATTCGCACGCAAGTTTTTTTTAAAGATGAACTCATCATTTTAGATAAAAAAATAGAAGCTCAACACAAGAAAAAGATTACTGAATGGAAATTACAAATAACTATTAGACATCAATTGTCAATAATTTTAAAATTTATAGTAAATTTTGTTAAAAATTAAAATTTACAGTGCATTATACAAAATACAAAGACTTTAAAACTTTAAGATACAATAGGGTAATTTACTCTTGCATTCTACCACAGGTACTTTTTTTCATTTCCTATCAAATAACTCTCTCTAAATAAATTCTCAACCTAAAAGAATTTACAAGAAATTATTGTAAGAGGGTAAGAAGACCCCCTTGGCGATGTGACACTTGGGTAGATGCAGGACTTATTTGTTTGCTTTAATTAAGAGTTGTTGCATGTTTCAATCAAAGGAGAGCTGTCCATGGCATCAACGGACCAAAACCAAACTTAAATTTGGTGGTTGTAAAAAAAAAAATCTGCCTTTCTTATTGAGAATCTTGACAAAATTTCATTCGTTTTCAAATCAACTTTTCTATGGACACAAACATCGTCTCTAACATGGCAGGATTTTGAAATTTATCAGTCAAATGTTCAAGAATGTCAGTGTCACCCATTTAATGGCCTTCTACTTATTATACTCAAGAAGATTGTTCTGACGTCCTGTGAAAAAGTGTAACAAACATTATGTGATGCTTACGTGTAACAACCTTATTTTAATTCTCTGCTTGTGTCTGTCAATCTGAATTGGAACATTCAAAGCGCGTTAAAAATACCTCCTGCCTTAAAAACCAGGGGGTTTTATCATTTTAGGACCCATGTTTAAAAAAAAAAATTATATTATTACCTTATTTTTTAGAAAATATTAAAATAGTATATTGTAGTTTTAAAAAAAATTATTTTGGCATATTAATCTCGTGTTTTATGATATGAAATTTTTTACTTATCTTTTTCATTAGTGAACCCAAAATTAATTTTGTAAAATAGAAAATCATTATAAAAGATTAAACAAAAACTCATAAAAATTCATGTAGATTTATTCATTTTTTTGGGTATTGTTTGTACTTATTTTTTTTTTGTTTTAACAAAGTAATATAGGGCTTATTAATAAAGGGTAAGTTTAAAAATTCATGTAATTAAACACAAGCTCATGATACTAAAATGATGTTCTTGAAAAATACAATATAGCATTTTAATATTTTCAAAATAATACGGTACCAACATAATGTTTTTAATACGAGGTACTAAAATGATAATGATCCAAAACCAAGGAGATATTCATGATATGTTTGATTCACTAATTCAGTTGAATTCGGCCCATTTGAGTATATATCACAATCTGAATTGGTGTTAGGTAAAATATTTAATTTGAACTAAACTAACATTATAAACTAAGCTAAACAACCCAATTTAGAAGAGTCAAAACTTAACACGCCCATAAAATAAAGAGAAATGAACAAGTTACTATTAACAAAACATTTCAACGGAGAAATAAATACAACAAAACCTTCAACCTTAAACAAAAAAAAACACAAAAATTCGACGTTGAAGCATGTGTAACATATGCTTTTCTTAAAATGGATTAGCTTTTTCCACGAGTGCTTGAGATCACATTAAGTGTTTTTCTCACATGATACAACAACGAACAAGCAGGACATTAGCACCACAAGTACTTCTCAGGCGAACTAGAAACCGCGCCTTCCCTCTATCACCAAAATACTTAAAGTTCTAAAAGAACTTAAGCCTAACAACAACACTAGAGAGAGTATAAGAATTTCTAAACTGATGTGTTGGAAAGAGTTGTGAGTGGGCTCCTTAGTAGGCTTTTGTAGGGGATGTCACAAACTTGAAAATACTGAGAATTATTTCTAGATTAATGAGACTTTAATTTGATGGTTACAACTTTTGAAATTTAGGTTTAATTTACCAGTTATCTTGTCCAGATTCATGCATTAATGCGCAGAAATTCTAACTTCATATTGATTGTTCATATTCTAGAATGAATGCAAAATAAAACCGAGTTTGTAGAAATTCCAACTTCATATTGACTGTTCATATTCTGGAATAAATGCAAAACAAAACCGAGTTTAAGAGAATAAAAAATTTGCAAAACAAAACCCAAGCGAGGTCAAACCCAACAGAGCGGCATTTGCGTCGCTCACATCGTGAGCTCACACTTTGGGCCCATTTGTACCCCTGTGCGTGAAAAAGCCTCTTAGATACAAATTCTTACGCACAAGCAAAATTGCAAACTCATTTATACTCTATCAAGGCAATATGCCTAAGCAATAGGGGACTTCAATTTTTAGTGTTTTTTCTAACCATAACTAATTACAATAAGCCTATTTTGATTATCAATTTCTTATTCACCCAATAACCATTTTAAGTGTATGAATATATAATTTCGATCTATTCGTGGAGAGAACGCAAATCTATTAAGACTCGTCACTTATATACAATAGGTCCCACTATAATTTGGGCTTCAAAATGGTTTCTGGCAATGGTTGATTAAACCATTTTCCAACATTTTTCAGCCAAATAATTTTTTTAATTATTTCACATTTATTTTTTCAATTAAATTATTTCTTTTTTATACTTCAAATTGGAGTTTTTAATACTCATCAAAATACAAATTTGGTTCAAATTTTCTGTTCAAATTAATATTTTAACAACAACCCAAACGCTGGTTCGAACTGCATTTCAAACTTCACATTTCGAATTTTTTGTATATAAATCAACACAATTCAAATCAATAAACCAAACTGTGGATTAGTTTTTTTATAACCCTTTTGAGAAAGCGATTAGACCACATTTTGATTCTAACTAACATTTGGTTTAAATTTTATGAGAAAAAATACTATAACAATTTTAGTTAAAACCATATTTTGTGGTAATGACTACAAACTGGGTTTTAACAGGACTCCAGAACTGACAATTTTAGTTCCAAAGAAAAAACAAGAAACAAAAAAAAGCAGTTAAACGACGTCGTTTCTTACAATTGGCTAGGCCCCAAACTAGTTTGTTTCCCAATCTAAAAGCTACAAGTACGACTGCATTTCTCATTGAGTGAGAGAGGGAGAGAGTTCACTTCCATGGGCGTGGGATATTTCACGAGTCACAATGCAGATAGCAAAATGGTAGCTTTGAAATTTAATTGGGTAAGTAAAAAAAGTTTTTAACTTTTAATTTTTCATTAATTATTAGGATATCAATGTGGTGTTTGAGAAAAATATTCGTCCGTCTTTTATTGAGGTAAGAAATCTCCAATCCCCTTTTTCAACCTTTATGGATGTTTATGCATGTCCTCATTTCTTTGTCTTGGAATTTCTGTCTTTCTGAAAGTTATTTTGAAAAGTGACATTCTCATTTGTTCTTCGCCAGAAACCAGCCCAACCTGAATCCTGCTATGTCCAATCTGGGCTTGATTAAAAGCATTTGAAATCGTTAAATACCATCAGTCGTTCCATTGTACTCTGAAAAGACCAATTATCCTGTACTCAATAGTTGCATCTAATTGGGTTTTCTTTTGCCTTTTTTTTTTTTAATTTTATTTTAAGGACATTGTAGTAACGGATTGATCGTAGTCTTTACTTTCTACAAAGTTGTGTATGGAAACTAATACATGAGGTTGTGATTTTAATGGTTACGTTTTTAATAAGCATTGTTATTATTAACCGTTTGATAATCTAGCGGTCATAGATGGTTTGACTAAAAATAATAAAGTTAAATTTTTATCACACCACGTCATCAATTGTTGTTAAAATATATATTATTAGAAATTTAATAATTGAAAAGTTAACAATTGAAAAGTGAAAATTAACTGTGTATATATATATATAAAAATTTATGTATATGAATTCTTAGGCCTCACATTGAAGCCCTTTTGTTCTCTTGTTGGGAACCCTTTAATCCTTTTTGTTGTTGGAGCTCCTAAGTTTTGTTTGATTCGTTCTACTTTTTCTAAAGTTGTTTCTTGTAGGGTTGGTTGTTCCTATGTTTTCCATTCGGCCGTAGGTTGTGCCCCTTTTTGTTTTTGTTTGACTCCTTTTGTTAAATGTTCACTCCATTTATTTCAGACAAGAGGTTAGGAAAGAGGATGATAGAGATGGAAAGCAAAAGGCTGGGAAAAGAGAAGCTCAAAAATAGCTCCATATTTTTAAGAATAATGAATAATAAAAAAAATGCAGAGCTTAGCATCATAATTGACATCAAAACGTTCTGATATGTGTGGGAATCTGATCTAGATGTTAAAAAAAAAAGAAAAAAGAAAAAGAAAAACCTATTGTAACTCTGGCATATGTGTTGGAATTGGAAAAAATATATATTTATATATGACAAAGGTTGCAATGCTTCATTTTATCTATGCACTTGGTCGATGACTGTAAATTCTTGTCCTCCAATGCCCTTTTCTTTGAAAATGATAAGAATTTTCCCCCACATTGTGCTCTCCTTGCATTATTTAGCTTCTAGAAACTTCTGGATATGAAATTCTCGTACAAAATGTTTCTCCCTCCGAGGAGCCTTATCTGGTTACTTGACATGTACCTCTTAGCAAGGAATATGAGTTTCACCATATAACTTTCCTCATCTCCAATAATCGTGGAAGTACTTTAATTAGCCTTCTCCTAAGAGGGTGTCATGTGCTTAATGCTCGCATATTTACGGCGACAAGCTTTCGTCGTCTGAACTGCTTTCTTGTCTCACATTATACCTGTTGAGTACAGGTAATGAAGCTGTTGCAGATATCCGAAACGATCTAGCTGACCCCATCACTGTTCTCTCCTGCATCCTTCCCACTTCCTTGCACACTTGATCCAGTATTGCTAGAAAATCTCTAACAATCTGGAAGATTCTGAAAGGATGTGCTTCCTCCTTGGCCGCATCCCCGTGGAAATAATCAGTCACCTCTTTTACAAGGAACAAAGCCTTTCTTTCAACAGCCTTCATCCTAACAATTTCTTCTTCGGCCTCTTTTAGAAACAGCTTCATCACAGTAAAGAATTTCCCTTGCATTTCTGGCCTCTCGTATTGAAGAACTAACCGGACTTTCTCAAGCCCCATCTCGAGCTTTGTCACGTAGCTGCTGAGGACATCTGAGTCCATTCCTGCCGCTTTTTTGACATTACCAAGATCTCTGCTCAAACCAGCCACAACTTGCAATCCTTGCTTCCTGAAATCTTCTTCCTTCATTTTGTTCAGAGTATTCTCATTTGTGGAATCACTTGCACCTTCGGATCGAATAATCTCTTGGACCACAAAATGCAGTAATGTAGTCTTTCCATCCGTTCCCTTGATGTCTACTAGTTTTAAGAGTGTATCGAGCTTAAAAGATTTAGCATCACCTCTGTTGGTGCCAACATTCATTCGGTTTCCTGTCCTGAGAACAGCTTCAAGGAGCTTGAGAAATAAGCGGCTGTTCTTTAGTTCTTCACTTGCCTCCTGGAAAAATCAATATGCAGTGTGAGTTGGAGTCTACAGTCATGAGATCAATGACCAAGAAAATGCTAAGTGTAAATCTTCAGCCGTAAATACCTCTAGGGTTTGAAAGGACTTCCTCAGGTATTTCACTTCTGTATCGAAGTTGGCTCTGTATAGCATTGCTTCTACTCTTTTAAAGGCAAAAGGCATATCAAGCACTGTTTTGAGAAAGCGTTCTGCAGATCCTAATTTTGAGGTATCACCCTGATAGTCTCGAAGTTTGATTTCCTCTTCCTTCGTTGGAGCCATCTTTACCAGAGTTTCCAAAAGCTCAGAACCCAATCCTTCTGGGTTGCCTATATTATGTCCAAACACATGAATCACTACAAGTCAGCAATTAGCGAACATAAAATCCTGGTCGAAATAGAAACTGGATACAAAAAGCAAATAGCACAACAAGCCTCAGAAAGGGGGACAAGTAGAGTTGTATCTATGCGCAATTAATAAACTGCCATGTTGAGAATATGCTGTTTCATGGAGGTTTCTGCAGCAGTATAATTGACAACATACTAAAATAAACCCACCCCAACCACACCCCACAAAAAAAAGAAAAAAAAGAAAAAAAAGAGAGAGTGAAAACAATGTTGTTTATCATATCACATATGTTAGTTTCGATGACCACTGATGGTTGAAAGATAAAGTACATGTTGCTGATGGCGTCATGAAAATTTAGCTGTTAACACTCATATAACTTATTCGGTCTACTAAACGCCAATGTCTGTTCATCTTTGGGATGAGGTTGGTGGATGTTCGTTTCCTATGCATCTCATTGGTTTATAAGTGATTATATATGTGGGTAGAATAGAATATGAGATTTGTTGTATAAACGAAACAGATAAGCAATGACACAAAAAGGGGGATACAAATCAAAGTCAATTATTCTGCAAGAAGATGCTATCTCAACTGTGAATACAAAAAATAGGGTACAATAGGTTGGAGCATGCTGGTAATAATGACCTGGAATTAAAGGTAGTTGAATAATTTAAGATGCAAGCAACAATGGACATTCTTTTTTTTTTTTGATGGTTCAAGAAGCCTGCATAAAGCAAGAATATGCGAAAAATGAAACCAAATAATGATCGTTGTTGTTGGTAATTTGTTACCAAGGATCATTGGGATTCTGACTACCATCTTTTTGCATTTCAGAAGTTGGCGTTTATCCATTCTCATGGGTCTTTCGTAGTTTTTCCCGGCCTTCCACTTTTTCTCTACTAATTTTTTTTTGGGAGAAGTTTTCTCTCCTACTTTTAATAATTGAAAACTAACATAATTATGTATCTTGAATTATGCTGCTAAATATTCATCACTCGTATTTCCTACTGTAATGAGTAATGATGATGACTTCACATTCAAGATCGTTGACTCCAATTCCCCCTTTTGACATCCCATTTTCTTCTCGTGCACCAAAAATTCCCCTGCTTAAATTTTTAGCCTCAGAACACGATATAGTAAATGTCCTTTAATATTCAATCGTATGTATAAATATATATATATAATCAAATTACGTATTTAAGGCAAAAAGAGAACTATAATTCAACATTTTCCCATTGCTATAAGGAGCATAGAATCTAATAATTTTGCAGAAAACAAAATTACGTACCGTCCAAAAGAGCTTCGGAGACTTCATCTCTTGTCACATTTAAAGCTCTCAACAAGATAGCTATGTTCTGCGATTTCTTTGGGTCCAAAACCCTGTTCTCTTGCTCAACAGGAGGGAGAACCGATCTCCTTGTCGCCTCTTTAGGAGCCGAATTTGTCGTTGTATTGCATCCGAACAGAGACTCCATCATATCCTCATTTAATCTGCAAAGAATATATATAAATACATTCTCCAAAATGAGAAAATTCAATATCAAAATCCAAATTCGCGCACGAAATTGCTTCATAAATTTACTTACTGAAACGAGCTTGCTTTGAGCTGGTCCCAAACTGTGGCCCGGTCCGACGTCGCGCGAACCTTGTCCCAATGCAAAGGCTTCAACTTCGGCCTCGCTCCACTAGAATCATCCGCCTCAAAGCCTTCGGAAGAACCGGCTCCATTCTTGTTGTGATCATCAACTTTCTGCTCTGATTTCACCGTTCCGTTCTCCGACGTGGATTTTGGAATTGCCGCCCATAGTTGTGGCTTAATCGGAGCTTGCGATGGCTTCGCAGTTATAATCCTCTCCGAATCTCCAACTCTTCTCGGAACTGATTTTGATGACGACGGTGGTGGCGGTGGCGGAGGAGGAGGAGGAGGTGGTGGCGGTGGCGGAGGAGGAGGAACGACCGTTCTTGATTCATATTGCGGTGAGTTGTTTGAGGATTGAAGGCGCGCCAAATTTGGCGGCGGAGCTGAAAATTTCGGCTTCTTGAGACGATAAGGAGCTCTCGGTTCACCGTCCGGAATTTCCTCGGGTGGAGGCGGCGGCGGAGGAGGAAGACCTTGCTTTGAATTGGAGAAGCGTGATTTGGGAGAAGTTCTTTTGGAATGAGGAACGGAAGGCATTGGAATGGAACTTCGGACGGAAGCATTGCCGTTGCCGCTGTTACCGCTCTGGCGAGAGACCGGCGTGTAGTAGTAGCTTTCGTCGTAGCTGACGGAGGAGCACTGCGGCGAGTGGAAAGCCGTCTCGCGGCTCTCCTCGTCGGAAGACGACATGGCGGAGGGGGAATTCATGCTCGGAGGCTTCGCCAGAGGCGGAAGCGGCTGCAACTCTGGGCTCGGACGGTACCGATCCGATCTCTTTATCGAATTAAGCTTCCGGTACGGCGACTTGTTCGGCGCCAATTCTCTGCTTTGTCCTCCTCCATTGGCTTCACTCAACGAGGTCCGGTTCGGCTCCACGGTTCCGATGTAGAGGAAGCTTGACGGCGGGACTCTCGAATCTTCCGTGAAGCTCTGCGAATTGTCTCTCCCTCCTCCTCCTCCACCACCAGCGACGAGTTTCTGCGTCTCCGACGGATGCTTCCCGCGGTGGCGGTACAGGAAGAAGGCGAGGGCGGAGAGCATCCCGAGCGTGACAATTCCAACTGAGATCGCAATGGCGACCTTCTTAATCGGTTTGGGCGGCTGCGTGGCCGTCGGAATCGCGACCGTGCCATTGGAAGGCGAGTTAGGAGGCGTCGACTGTTGACTTTGATCCGGCGTCGGTCCATCGGGGAGCTCGTGGAAGAACGGCTGGTCGGGAGTGGAATACGAGTCCGGCGACGGCGGCGGAGGAGGAGGAGGAGAAGAGGAGGATACAGTCGAGTCGTCGCTCCCCGGCGGCGGCGCCGAGCTCGCCGGAAACAATGGCTGATGCAGAATTCGCCGGTGAGAAGATTTATCGGCGGTGGAATTTCCAACAATGGCGAAGCTTTTCTCGAACGTGAGGACCAGTTGTAGGAGAATCAAAAGGACGAAGAAATATTGATGAACTTTCATCGTGAATTTCTCTTATTTTCTCTCAGGTTTTTTGCCCAATTCATTTCTCTCTCTCTCCTCTTTCTCTCTCTTCTTAAGCTCATTAGATGGAGTCTTTTCTTTCTTACGTAAATTCTCTTTCGTTTTTCAGTCGAAGAGAGGGAAAGAAAGGAAGAGAGAGAGAAGAGCGATGACTGTGTGCTTTGTGTGTATGTTGGGTGTTGCCGTGTATTTGGGGTTCTTTTTTGCTGCAAGATCTGGGATGCCCACCTCCCCAAGCTTCTTTTTCGCTCACGTCAGCAGACTCATTTTCTCTTTTCACTTTTGTATTTTTTTATTTGTTAAAATTAAAGGCCCGTTTTTCTTTATTCTCAAAATTTTTAAAAAATTTTTCACACGTTTTTCAAAATAAAAATTTTAAAAATATTCTTAATATAATTTTTAAAAAATTTTTATTTTTTAAAACAAAAATATTTTTACATATTTTAAAAACAATAACAAACGGCCTCAAATAGCTTTCTTTTTTTTTTGACAAAATAAGAATAATTTTTTCTTGAGCTAAAATAAAAGAATCCATTTATTTTCAAATGCACGAAATAGAACAAGGGAACGAGAGAAATAACAAAATTATAAGGTAGAATAAAACATAATGGTAGATTTTTAAACAATGTAAATAATAGTAGAATAATTTCCAAAATCCCAAAATATCCCACCACAGCTTCACTATCATATTTCTCTTTTGATTTCAACTAGCGTCATCGAAGCTGTCATGTGCAAGTGTTGGATTGGCAATAAGATCTATTACTGGTACAAACTTCACACCAGTGATAGGCACGATTCTAACAATGGCGCCTGTCCTCGTGCGACTTTGGCAATGACTCATGCTCCTTGTGTGACTTCGTGATGGCTTTTGCTCCTTGCGCGACTCCAATGATAGCGCCTACACCTTGTACGATTTTGATGCCCGCTCATCGCGCTACCTAGGTGATGGTACTCGCTCATTGCGCGACCCAAGTGATGGCTGCTCCTCACACAAACTCTAGCACTTACTCTTCGTGCGACTCTGACGACGGTGAAAGATTCAAAGTTTTTCAAATTAGTGACGACACTGACAATCTTAGGCACCAACGTTGGAAGCGCAAAGTAGCCGTCCTTGCCATCGTGAATGTCTAGTGTGATCTCCACATTGACTGTAAAAGAGAAAGATAAAGGATGTAGAAACAGAGGGAAAAGGTAGTTTAGGGATTTTGAAGAAAAATTATTTAGATTGTTATTTTCTTTTTAATTTTTAGAAATATGCTACTTCCTTTCATAAGTTTTTGAAAAATTCTACATGCTATAATTTCTTAGTAGAATATCCATGTTTGGTTCCCATTATGAAAATGATTTTTCCATTGCCCAAAATATTAAAAAAATAAAAATGGTTTAAAAATATGTTTGGTTAAAATTTTGGTCTAAAACAAAACAAAAACAAATTTGAAAACAACCCCAAAAAGTCTCAAAATTAGAAAAACAAATTAAAAAAGTTGTTTTTTATTCTCATTTTCTCTTACTCTTTCTTATTCCCTCATTATCTCTCACTGACCCATAACCAACGACCTCATGCCCCACTCGTTACAATCCCAATGACCTACCAATCATCGAAGACAGCCCCAACTCATTCCCCTCCTCTCAGCGCCCTTCGCCGCCCCGCCCCCAATTACCCTCGCCACCCCACCCCAGGCTCCTTCTCCTAACCCTTCTCGTCTCTCCAAAAAATCTTCGACAATCTCCCTCGCTGCCCAACCCTAGTGACCCAACCCTTACCGACGAAGCCCAATGACCCTTGACCCCTTGAGATCTCGGTTGGAGCCTTGTGACAACCAAAGAAGATGCGATCTATGTTGGATCTAATCGTTAGAGGAAAACATCAAAAAAGATGGAGAAGAGGTCAGATCGATCTTTGCTGGCAAAGAATTGCCTTTGACCTAGGTGGGGGCGAACTTTGAGTATGTGGAGATGAGAAACCAAGAGAGACGAGAGAAGGAAGAGAGAAGAGAGAAAGAAAATGATAAAAGTGGGGTTTTATTACATTAAATATTTTTTTAAAAAAAATTGTTTTTTTCAAAAACACATCAACAATCGAACATATTTTTCAAAATATTCTCATTTTCATATTTTTACCCACTACAAAAACCATTTTGAAAACATTACCAAAAGAGCTAGCTTTTAGAAATATAGTTTAGACCAACTTGAAACAACATTATAGTAATTTAAATTTGTGAAAAAGAGAATATTATAGTGAAATTGGTTTGAACCAAAACTTTTTTATCCGTCATGTGCAGGTGTTGGATTGGCGACAAGATTTGTTGCTGGTGATAGGCACGATTTTAGCGATGGCGCCTGTCCTCGTGCTACTTTAGCAATGACTCATGCTCCTCGCGTGACTTCAGTGATGGCTTTTGCTTTTTGCACGACTCCAGTGATTGCGCCTACACCTCCTGCGATTCCGATGCACACTCATCGCGCGACCCTGATGATGGTGCCCACTCATTATGCAACCCAGGTGATGGCCACTCCTCATGCAAACTCCAGCACTTACTCTTCGCGCGACTCCAACAACAGTGAAAGATTCAAAGTTTTTCAAATTATTAATGACACTGACAATCTTAGGCACCAACGTTGGAAGCGCAAACTAGCCGCCCTTGCCGTCGTGAATGTCTAGTGTGATCTCCTCATTGACAGTAAGAGAGAAAGATAAATGATGGAAAAAAGGAGGGAAGGATAGTTTAGGGATTTTGAAGAAAAATAATTCAGATTGTTATTTTCTTTTTAATTTTTAGAAATATGTTACTTCCTTTCATAAGTTTTTGAAAAATTCTACATGCTATAATTTCTCAGTAGAATATCCACGTTTGGTACCATTTTGAAAACCCTTTTTCCATTGCCCAAAATATTAAAAAAAATAAAAATGGTTTGAAAATATGTTTGGTTAAAATTTTGGTCCAAAACAAAACAAAAAAAAAATTTGAAAACACCCCCAAAAAGTCCCAAAATTAGAAAAACAAATAAAAAAAGTTGTTTTATTCTTATTTTCTCTCACTCTCTCTTATTCCCTCATTCTCTCTCACTGACCTATGACCAACGACCTCGTGCACCACCTGCTGCAATGCCAACGACCCACCTATCATTGAAGACAACCCCAACTCATTCCTCTCCTCCCAGCGCCCTTCGTCGCCCCGCCCCCAGTTACCCTTGCCACCCCACCCTAGGCTCCTTCTCCTAACTCGTCTCGTTTCTTCAACGAATCTTCGACAATCACCCTCGCCGCCCAACCCTAGCGAGCCAACCTTTACCGACAAAGCCCAATGACCCTTGACCCCTTGAGATCTCGGTTGGAGCCTTGTGACGGCCGAAGAAGATGCGGTCTGTGTTGGATCTAATCATTGGAGGAAAACATTGAAAAAGATGGAGAAGAGGTCAGATCGATCTTTGCTGGCAAAGAATTGCCTTTGACCTAGGTGGGGGCGAACTTCGAGTATGTGGAGATGAGAAACCAAGAGAGACGAGAGAGGGAAGAGAGAAGAGAGAAAGAAAAATGATAAAAGTGGGGTTTTATTACATTAAATATTTTTTTAAAAAAATTGTTTTTTTTTTCAAAAACACATCAACAAGCTAACATATTTTTCAAAATATTCTCATTTTCATATTTTTATCCACTACAAAAACCATTTTGAAAATATTACCAAACGAGTTAGCTTTTAGAAATATAGTTTGGACCAACTTGAAACAACACTATAGTAATTTAAATTTGTGAAAAAGAGAATATTATAGTGAAATTGGTTTGAACTAAAACTTTTTTATTTGAATTGTATGATGTTTGATAAACTGATATGAATTAAAGAATTTAGTTTAAAAACTGTAATATATAAGTGCTCTATATTATTGCAAGCTTTCGTTTTATACTGTAGCATGTCCACTTTACACCATTATTGGTGCGAATTGATTTGCCAAACGGATGATTAGTGTTTTCAAACAGAATAGGATATAATTTTAAATTATTAAGTTAAAATAAAATTTTATGAAATTAAAAACTTTTATAATTTAATAGATTTAATTAAAAGCGTCCACAAATAATCACTTTTTTTCTAATGATTATGGTAAAATAAAATAGAAGAATGTAAAGATTTAGTGTTGTGTGTATTGGTAGATTTTTTTTAATTTATATTATTTATCTAATTTTTATGCTTTGCACAGTTGGAATGACACGTGGATTTGAGAAGGGGAATCCACTTTGGCAGGCTGTTTTCAATTAAATGGACGATGATGACCATGAAGTGCTGGACCAGAAAAGGAGCACGTTGGTGTCCTTTTTCGTCCATTTGCAAACTTACTTTTTAGGTTTCTTTTTCCTTGACTCAGCCTTAGAGAGGAAGGCACAGATTCCATTTCGTTCCCTCCACTTGGTAGGTTGGTGCCGTCAAATTCATAGGGCAGTGCCCTTCTCTCATAGGGCAGCGCCCTTCTCTGATCCTTCTGTGCGATGGGAATTTATGTGGGTTTAGGGACACTCTTAAATATGGAAGTTCAAATCCCCTACAAAACACACCAAAATCATTCCGTGTGGTCCGTTGATCATACGCCACGTGTCACCTTGATGGGATATGTCTTGGATCTGTCGTTCGTCTTTCCATAATGGTCGGCATGAAGGGTGATGATTGATGAGACACACAATCATGTCTCATTGTGATCTCATATCGTACCTCAGGCTCTTAATTAAACTTGACCAAGACATCGATCGCTAAACATGCTTTGGATTTGACTGTTGAGGTTATTATTGTAATTTTGGTCGAGGAAAAAGCAAGCTCACATAGCGATAAAGCTTTAACGTTTAGATTGATCCACCGACCCGTCTCTTGTCTGTGGTGGGGACATGCACACGCGTTAGGGTGTATGCTTTATTCCGCCTCCTTTTTTTCATGAATATATTTTAAGGATGCCCTTTTCCCCTTTTGCCCTTTGTAGAACGCTGTGAACGACGCTATTATCGTCAAGGATTTTGAATCTGTTTGATGACTGAGTTAAAACTAAAATTTAAAACGATTTTATTAGGATAGTATATCATAATTTTGTAAAATAACTTATTTTTATTTTATATTGTATAATATATGAGAGCTTTATATTATACAATTTTTTTTAGTTTGCTAAGGGTCCTCCTATATTATTGCCTTTATAAACCTTTATAGTGGTCTACAAGTCTATAGAAATTTTCACAATTTAAACCATCAAAATTCGCTACTCTATTATTCAAATGTGTACAAGATAGTACTGCCTTTAAAGTTCTAAGTTTTTGCTAACTTATACCACCATAACATTTAAAATTCACAAGTTTCAACACAAAATGTGCTAAGTTATTGTATTCTTGGCCCCAAAACCGAAACTTTTTCTCAATACATCATAAAAAAAATTTCGTAAAAAGCTTTATTTATCAATAAAATACAACACGAACGGTAAGTCGTCAAAGGCATAATATTACAAAGCTATGATAATTTAATGAACTTAGAAAAAAACCGTTTGAATTTCTATCATATCGATGGAAATTCTTTTATGCCTTTACCATGAAACTCACCAAAATTCATACAAAATGGGGACTAATCTATGTCTTCTGTCCCTGCTATGAATTGTGATCCATCCACCAAAGTCATCAAAATATTAACTCTGACCCTAGATTTTGAAAAGTCCTTTTCCTTGAGAGGAACCCATATTTCACTAGCTGTTGCAAGTTAGGTAAGAGGTAAAAAAGACATCACTTGAATATGTACTCTACTGTATTTATTGTATATAATGCAGGTTGTCATATATGGAAGTCCCATGAGAACAAATAATAAT
>CAMOHE010044041.1:0-30694 GCA_946598075.1 Artocarpus hirsutus
GTCATACGTGATGTTCAATATATCCTTGCTCACTTGCAGAAAAAAAATAAATAAATCAATAGAGTTGCATATTACTGAAAATACTTGGCCAAATCATTTTTAATCCCCACTGATAAATAATATAGGTTAATTACATATCTATACCTCTTACTTTAAATTATTTCTCAATTTAGTCTTCTGTTTTAAAAAAATACAAACGCATTTTTTGAATTTGAAATACTTATTTCAATTTTATCTTTCATAGACTTTTTGGACAAAAAAAATGAAGATAAAACGAAAATAATTAGACTGAATTTGTTTCTAAAACATGTTTTTCTTCTTGAGAAAAAATTTAAAAAATATTCTAACTTTCAAAAAAGCTATAAAATTTAAGATCTTCTTTTTTTTAATTTAATGCTTTGTTTAAGGAATTTTTACATTTTTTAATCTATAAGATACTTTATTAACTGTGTAAAGGTGATTATGTCGTTTTACCTAATTTTTTTATTGATAGGGATAAAATAGAAACAAGTTTTTTAAATAGAAATGATACTTTATAGTTTCTAAAAACATAAAGACATATTGAGAAATAGTTAAAACTATGAGATATAATAACATAATTAATATTTTGTTTTGTTTCTTTGTAGACAGGAGAGTGATTAAAGGAGCATCGATGCTTATGTGGATGACTCCCATTGCGATATTGTACGGATTTAACCATAATTTGTTTCCTGGTATGGATTTTGTATTCAATTTCTGAAGTATTCTAGTTTAATATTAGAAACAGTTTTGCTAATTGCCTTAATGCAGTCTCGGGAAACCAACAGCACTTCATACAATGTTTAGCTCAAGAAAGCCTTTGCATTTATTCTGTTTTTGGGTTTTTATATTTTGTGTAGATATTCTTTTTATTTACTGCTCACACGTCTCGATACCCCATGTATAATGCATTTAGGATTCTTTGATATTGACATAATTATCATGAAAAACTTGAAGCTGCCAGGGATATAAAGAATTTCTGAAGGTAAAAAAATTTCTGTAAGAGTTGGAGAGTATTAATTGGAGACTAGAAGCTGGTTGCTAAAAATTTTATTCTTTTTAGTTTAGATAAGGATTATCAATTTATACAGAGATTTAAATTATAGATAAGAGCAGAAAGTTTCCAAATGAAAGCAAAATAATATAGCTCAGTTGTAACCAACACTGATATAGACTTGCATGGAAATCCGACCTCTTAGGTTTAGCTGGGTCAGACAAAGTTTTCATGACACATGTGTTTACTTGGGACATTAATTTGGCTCTGGTGAATGTGTTTTGTCAAGTATTAATCGGTCTTCCAATCAGCTGTTCATCATTCCGGGAGACAATTTTTACATGTAGCAATGTTAAATGAAAAGGCTGAAAGCTTGCGTGGTTGATAGGCAATTCCTATAGAGCAGATGACAATTTTCTTTTCTAGCAATTTCTGATTTTGACTCTGTTTTTATCTCGTTGAATTTTGTCATGTAAAGGTGATAAAATTGATGATTTGGGAAGAGAGAGAAGGTGAAAAGAACGCAAACTTGTGCTAGCCTAATTAATAAGGCTGAGGTGGGTTAAAGGGGAGATCCGGGGTTCAAATTCTGAAAACAGTTAGCATTATATCAAAAAAAAAAAAAAAAAGATTGAACGTAAAGAATTTTAAAATTTTTTTCATAGGGAATTTGCGCCAAAACATACCAGAAATACATGGTAATCAAGAATATCACTTATTTAACTATCATGCTCAATTTATTTGTGCTGTTTTGTTCTCCAATTTCTCCTTTTTCGCTGATATTTGTAAGTTAGCTTGAAAAGTTGTCTTTCCAAATCTATAAAAACCAAAAAAAGAGAGGGGGGGAAAAAAAATAGACGAGAAAAAATGTGCGTCCCAATGTTACTGCCTTGTCTAATGGTGTAAATTCTTTTGAAACAGGTTCAAGAAACTTGTCACCGCATTCTCTGACACTGTTGAGTGGATTCTTGCTGTTATATCAGTCAATATAGGCATTGCTTTCTACATATATGTGGCAATGAAAGAACCTTCACATAAACATGAGCCAGATCCTGCATTTCTTGCTGAGGCCAAGGCTAGTGTGAACCAGTCTGCAAGCGACTCCGATAAATCTTCTCAATCCTCGAAGAAAGAAGAGTAGGATGCGTTATGCTGCGATTTAAACGTTTTTAAGGGATTTAGCTGAAATTTTGACAGAAAAGCTTTGCCAAATATGAGATGCTGGTAGTGAGAATGTATATTCACATATTCTGTACTGTTAATCTTAGTGAACTCGAAATTCAAGTTTTCAGAAGTGAAATGTCTTGTGGTGCAAATTCTTTGATTTATTATCGGCTTTCCCCTCTTGTAGCGTTTGTTATCCATTTCAAGGGTAATATTTTTTGCGATGGAGATGAATTAGTTCTCACATTTTCTTTCATAAATTTCTTTATGGTGTCTTGATTTGATTATAACGACATTGGCTATTTAAAAAATGGGAGCTATACTGAACAATCTTTTTTTTAGGGGCATTCCAATATTTAAATTATGGAAACGGCTATAATGAGAAATGCCAAAAGTCCTCACTCATGAGGCATTTTGGTTAAGATAAAGAATCATGGTCCATAATCACATTTTAACTTAAATAAAAATAGACACAACTGCACTTAATCATGACATTTTTTTAATCTAACAGTTATAAAACAATGAAAAAAAAACCAACAAATTCTTGACTAAAACAGCTTGGCTGTGGAGGGAGGGTGGAGGGAGTTTTGACAGTCAGGAGTTGGCATGGGTCAGCGGTTGGGGGGTTATAAACCACGGAGGCTAAGAGCTTCAACCTCCTTAGCGTCGGTGGCCGTGGGTGGCACAAGGTTGAAATCCATGGGCCATTATAATCACAACGGAGGTCACAACAAAATCTTGGCAATGGAATTGTAACAGGGTCGCAACCCAAAATGGTTGCGACTTCCATTGCGACCCACGATGATAGCGACCTCGTCATAGTCAAATCATGTCACCTATTATGACTTCCATGTATAGGCTTATTTAAGTTACCGTGGGTTTGTTTATTTTTCACTATAAGATGGAAATTCAATAAACAAAAAAATGCCTCATTGATGAGGAAAAGTTTCCTTCTTAATTGTAGTTTTTCCTAATTTACTTTTACTACAAATGTATACCCCATTAGTCTTTTTTAATCACCAATCCGTGAGTCTCATTCCATCTTAGATTTGGCAATCAATTGGTTATCCTTTTCGTCGTCAGAGTCCCAGCAGTCCACTCTTTCATTAGAACTATCTTTTGAATAAATTACAATAAGTTCCTTTGACATGGCTATCTTAGAAACAACTTGATCAAAGGGAAACTACGGCTTGAAAGGTCAAAGAGCAAAGAATCAAGAACTCGTAATTTCTAGTGAGTTCTCACACCGGAAGTTACCAAACAGTCTAAAAATTGACAATTTTTATAGCGAAACTCTGAAAAAAAAATTATACCAAATTGTTCGAAATCAAAAAATGAAGTCTTAGAGAAAGCTTGGAAAACTAGAAGGCTTATTTTGATTAAAAAATTTTTTGAAATGGATGAAATAGGGGAGAAAACGGGTTTTAACATGCTAAGTCACCCATCAGCTGTTGATGTTTACTCCTTGAAAAATGGTTGAATAACTGAGATTAAATGTCTTTGCATCTCTTCATCTAAACCGAGGCAATGTCTTTTCAAATTCAAGTGATGTTATTGTTTCGACACCATTCTAAATCCAACCAATGATGATGTTCGATGTGTTATCGTCTCTGACACTCGCATCTTCTCGAGGAGAAGTTATGATGGTCCCTTAAAAAACTTTCATGCAAAGAAGGGAAGTTTAAGTAAACAACAAAGAATGGATCTTTCTATTTGCTATGTTTGATCTCACTCCTATAGTCGATCTAATTGACTACAGAGTAGGGGCTTAATTGTTGGGGTCCGATTTGGAAGGGCCTAAATTAAAGGCTCCATCTTGAGATCAAGTGGACAAGCAACCCAAATTGTATAATGGACAAAACGAGCCCAATTGTATTGACAATCACCTAGCGTTCAATGTGTTCATTCCATGCGATCAAGACCTCCAATTCCACTCATCCTAATTGTATTGTTATGTTCTACTTTGAAGTCATTGAAGTCGAAATGCTTGGTTCGTCAAAGAAGACCAATCAAGTTGGGGGTTATAACCGCCAAAACCCACAAACCAAGCAATTACCCAAGTTGAGATGGATCGAAACATGGGGGCAATGAATGCATGACACATGTCCCACTTTTCTTTGACTGCTCAAGTACACTACTCTTGTAATGCCCCTATATAGGGGTTAACAGTTTTAATGAATTAAAATAAAAATAAAAAATAAAAGTAAAACTTTAAAAATAAAGTTACCCAGGACTTAGATGAAAAACTCTCAAATCAAAATAAAAATATAAATGACAATTAAACTACAGTTTAATGTAGCACCTTAAATTTAATAATATAAAATTATCATCATCATTATTTTAACCCTCAACATATGTTAATATAGTCACAGAAAGTAACAATTAATGCATACATTATCATGAAGACCATTCTTAACAATTGAAGTAATTTCCAATGTAATATAGCTATATGGCTTCCTCAACTATTTTCCTCGTAGCCACCTTACATTTAGTGAGTCTTAAAAAGATGAAATATAGGGGAATGAGCGACAACATGCTCAGTAGGAAAACATTACTCACCTTTAGGTTTTTATCTTTACCACATTAAAACCTGCATGGTTAGTTGGTTCTCAATATTAATCATCAACGTTATCATGTTTAATTCTAGTGGATTTCTTATGATTATTCTTACCAAGTTCCATACATATATATATACATATTAATTCATGATTCAATTATGCTCATCCACATCCATCGTGCAATAGAATATTATATCACTCAACTCAACGAAACCTAAATGGGCGCGCTTGACCACCCTCCATACATTCCAAGGGTGTTCTGGTGAAGGGACATCAAGCCCCAAATCCTCACCAAGTCGATTCTTGTACAGTGTGTTCTGAGACTTTCGACCTAATGGAGCATCATTACCTCCCCTATTTTACCTTTTAGGGTATTTGGGTCCAAGGACGTAACTGCCGCCCTCTTTATGTCTCACCATTCCTCAATAATAAATCTTTATTTATAGAGTTAGTTTTTCCTAACCATGCATTTCAATTTACATTTTTCCTAACCATGCATTTCAATTTACAACAATATGTGTCAAAATCAATATATATTCCTCGTTGTGCAATATAGGATGAGTACATGTCATAGTCTTATATATAATAAGAGTTCAACATACATATATATCTTGCAGTAAACAATCAATGTTTAATTCCATAATACCTCACGAAAGATGAGTAATAGAATCCCTACCTCTTGATGAATACCATGCTAATGACTTCCAGCTCATGATACCAAGCTCACCACGTAAGCTCCAAGTATTTCATTATCCTACGACGCATAAAATTACCATACTTTAACTCAATTCCTAATCCATTGTCATATTGATTACCATCTATTATACTATTCTTATTAGTGTGCCATAATCATTTATATGAAATCCTTAGAACATTTTGTAACACAAAACGATAAAAAACATATGAATTTGGACTCTCCGATCGACCTACCAATTAAGCTCAGTTTGCTAATTGGCAGAGTCCGACCTGCTGATTGAGGCAAAATCTAAAAAACTCTAGGTTTTTGTTTTTAAAGATTTTGAGCTTTAAAGCTCAGTCTGAACTGTTTTAACAAATTTTAGAACATGAAAAATACATAAAAACCATAGATTATTATACCAATAAAACATGTAAATCTTTTTTCCCAAATTTTTATGCATAAAACATGTTTAAAATTCTCAAACATTGATTTTTTTTTCTTTGCAGAACTTTAAAAAAACATGATCTAAATAGAAAATTGTTCAAACCTAACACAAACACAATTCAATTTGCATGCATATAAAAGCACAAACCTAGATCATGAAATGAAGAACAATTACATAATCTAAACATAGTAACTTGAAATAAAAGGAAGGCAGAGAAGAATTTGAGTTTTTGGTTAGAAACTCTACCTTGTTTCCTTGAGAAATTGTTATTGGGCTTAACTTTTTGCTTGAGGAAAGAGATACTAAGTTGAGATGGAACTTTTTGATTAGATTGAAAAGGTGAAAGAGAGAGACGAAATAGAAAGAAGGAGAGAAAGGGTGAGTGGTGTGAAATGTGGAGGAAAATGAATTGTCTGATATGTTTTAGGAGTTGGTGGCTTTGGGCATATGAGTGATAGTCTTATTGGGAAACTTAGAAAAAGAAAGAAAAGAAAGGAGATAAGGTCTTTGTAAAGAACTAAGGCATGTGACTGTTTGATTTAAGTCTTATCTTTTCTTTATCTATTTATTTATTTATTTTCTTTTTAACCATTACACGTGAAAGGACAATAAAGAAGGGTCTACCATGACATTTTGGTAAATATATTAAATGAGTATAGGAAATTCTAAAAATAAGTAGAAATAAATATTGTAAAATAGATTTTAAATGAAACAAATTTTTTGATTGACACACTAAAAATTAATTTAATTACCTTAATATCGTTAAGAAAAATAATAGGTGTCACAGCTCTTTATGCAGGAATCTTAGTATACTGACTCTGATCTTTATAAATAGGCCTAAAGAGCCCAAGGTGTCCTCTGACTCACACAAATACTTATATTTCCTTATGTTCTTGGGTTCTTCTCCAAAATTCTAGAAATCATTGTAATGTGTACCGGATTCCCAATAATGGAGAGACTTTAAGAGTAAACGTAACTTAAATTGAGTGAACCACTATAAATTTTATTTTTATTTAAGCATTTTTCATTTGTTAAATCCATGTTAACGATTCTCTTGTGTCTTTGATAGATGATTATCTAACTACTTCAAAGTTTTGACGCCTGTTTAGGATCTAATAACGATAATCAAGGGCCTAGTTAACCTTTTTTTTTTTTTTTTGCTAATTATATATTAACACAATTCAATTTAACTATAGATCCAATTTTATCATCGGTTCGTTTTTGTAATAATTTTCTTAAAATACTTAAAATATCCCTTATATTTTACCTAAATACCATTTTTGTCCCTTTTATGCCCAAAACGCCCTTTATGTTTTTAAAATCATATTCAAAATATCCCTAAAACAAGAATTTTTTGAGAATTTCAATATTACTCTTCCCAATTTATATTAAACGTAATTTTAAGCATCAGTTAACTTTGAAAATTAAATAAAAAACAATTTTAGATGTTTAGATAAGTATTTAAATCAAGTGAAGACTTCAATTATTTTTAGAGTTTATAACTATTTAAGGTTGATTTTATTTAGTATTCCTCTTTAATAATGTTTTAAATTGTACATAATAAAAAGTGAGTAGGGTAATCTTTGTTGTTGGTTTTTTTTTTTTTCCTTTGTCAAGTTTGATTGCCTCATGAGATATTTTGGTTATGATTTTAAAAACAGATAGAGTGTTTGCAGCGTTTTCATAATAAACAAGGTCACAATGGTATTTAAAGAAAACAAAAAAAGAGGTGTTTTTGGGTATTTTGTCTTAAACTATTTTACCCTCTGAACCCCTTACCAGCAATTTTCGTACTAATTGTTTTTTGAAAACAGAGAATCTACCATCAGAAGGGTGGAAAAATATTTTAAAAAGCTTGGGGTTAAATCGAAACAACAGGCTGTCTTCAGGAATTAACATTTATCTGCCTAATAATTTATCCTATTCCTAAACAAAACGACACATAAGATAGAAGTGGTATAAATAAAGAAATTAGAAACCCTAAAAGCAAGAAGCCCCAAACAAACACGGAAGCGAAGGAGCGGAAGGGAAAGCGAACAAGAAAAGAGAAGTAAGACTTGTACTAAATTGCCACAGGAGCGCTCAGAAAAAGCCCTAGCTTGCTTGCGTGAAAAGAGAAGGATTTGAAAGGGAAGAATGGGGAAGAAGAAGAAGAGAGCGTCGTCGAAGGTTTGGTGCTACTATTGCGACCGCGAGTTTGACGACGAGAAGATATTGGTTCAGCACCAGAAGGCCAAGCACTTCAAGTGCCATGTCTGCCACAAGAAGCTCTCCACTGCCGGTGGCATGGCCATTCATGTCCTCCAGGTCCACAAGGAGTCCGTCACCAAGTTAGTCTTCCCTCTCTCCTTAAAACCTTACTTTTACTTGTTCTTGATTTTCGAACTTTTATTCACAGACCTTTTTTTTTTACTCATCCATGCGATTTAATCAATTATAATTTTGGTTGTTTGTTTTATTTCACTGTTTCCCCCCTCTTTTTCCTTGTGGAATTTCGTTTCTTTCGTTTGATTTAGTTGGTGGTGCTGATCAATATTGGGGAATAAAAAATGGAAAACATTAATAAGAGATTTTTTTAATGGTGTTGGTCGGAAAAGAAGTCTGGTTGCGTTAGAGATAAAAGTTTGCTACTACAAGTGAGGTTTGAAGAAGAAACGTTGATGGGTTTGATTGTTAAGTTACTCTGTGTTTTTCTCTACGTATTTGTTGATGGCTAATGGGCAGCATAGTCTTGTTCTTTATCTAGATTGCTGACTATAATGTAAAACCAATCATTGACAATAACTGCAAAATGCAGAAATTGCTTTTGGAAGCAGTTAATATTAGACACTTCAGGAATCTGTGTATGTGTCCTTGTGCCTAATGTGGGCCTTAGGATGTGAAAAATGTGTTTTAAAATTTTTGAAGGTTGCAGAATAAATTTGGGAGTTTTGAGAAAAAACCCTATTGCAGAGGTCATGTCTTTGGGTGTAGCTTCAAAAGGGCTACTTGCAGGATAATGGCTTGAAATATACTTTGGATATTTTTTATTATACGGATTGCCTCCCAAAATTCCTTTTTTTTTTTTTTCCTTTTCTGTTTTGTTTATTTATTTTTTTAGTCCTTGTTTATTATTATTTTTTTTAGGTTTTGGAATTTGTACGAGAGAATGTTTATCTTTTCATATAGTTTTTCTTTTCCTATTGTGAAGTTAATATATTGTTGTGCTTTTCTCTGATTTTGTTGTACTCTGTCAATGTTTTTCTAGTCTTCTGATAATTATTCATTTGGTCATCACCACATTCCAGGGTTCCCAATGCGAAACCAGGTAGAGAATCAACAGACATTGAAATATATGGAATGCAAGGAATTCCAGCTGACATCTTGGCTGCACATTACGGAGAAGAAGGTAATATTCAATTATCATTTTCAATGCCCGTCTGAAACCTGGTGTACTTTCTATTTTCCTAGTACAATAAACTTCTCATTGCTAATTGTCAAGAAAAAAAATTATCATTTTCACGATGAAGTCATTTCATGCATCTTTATATGGTAAATTCTGTCAGAAATGCTTTGAACCTTTGTTTCTTGTGAACAAACTCATTATGGTATTTGTCTTGTTTCTTTTTGGGTAAACAACTAGATAAATAAGTTTTGGGTTGATTTTTCTTTATGCTGGAGGTTGCCGTGGTTCCCATCCTAAATATTTAATGCGTTGTTACATGTAAATTTAAAGATTGTTAATCTGATGTAGACCTTGTCCTCTGTTCTCTCCTTTTCTTTTGCTCTAGCTGGACTCCTAGTTTCCAATCTTTAAATTTTTTCAATGCGAAGCATCTTTATTTCTTAATAAGAAATTAGTTAAAGAATTTTTAAATGTTAACATGTCTCAGCTTGGTCTGTGGTCCTGACTAGGTTTTTTCTTTCATTTTTTTTTTATCATAATAAAACTACTCTGACTCTTGCATCTAGGCTTTTTGTTTTCCTTTTCATTTTTTCTCCCTTACCATTTACTTATAGGATGCCAGTCTTAATTAACTCTATTCAGGCTTAGTAGAAGCACTTTTAAGCTTGGACTATGAAGCATTCCCTTGTCATGACTCATGGTGAGGTTGAGCTTTTCATTTGATGTTTGGATCACTGGTTTGAACTTTCGAATGGGAAACACTATTCAAATTATATGAGAGAAAACATTGAATCAAAACAGGTTCGAACTTCGAACCGATAAACCAAACATTACATCAGTAGTCAGGCTTCTGTTTAAAAAAGATTTTTTTGCTAATAACATTTCAATCTGATAGGCTTCTGTATTGAAAAATTAATGGATTTAATGGGAAAATTAGAAGGATTCGTTAGTTATGTACTTGCTGATTAGTATAGGTGGTTAGTGGTTAATTAGTGTTGAGTTAGAAGGCAGGCAACTAGTATAAAAGGGCGAATTGTTGGAGAGTTTAGGAGGTCTGGTTTATGGGAAAAGTCTTGGTGAATCCAAGCAAGGGGAGAGGTGGGTAGGCTCTTGAATTTCAACCTGGGTTTGTAGTTTTGCAATTAGTTTCTGAGCACATTTCTTGTTCGGTAGCATTCTTCATTAATAAAGAATTATTATTTTGTTCATTTTTGTTTGTGAGAAATCTGGTTCCTATCACAACCATATGCATTTCCTTTGCATAAATATGGATGGACTATGGAGGTTATTTGTGTGTCAAGTTATTTTTGATGTGCATATAATGTTACCAAGTAATCCTCTACAACTCTCTCTTTCTCTCTCTCTCTCTCTCTCGCTCTGTGTGTGTGTGTGTGTGTGTGTTTTTATGGTGGCTGTGTCTTATATTTGTAGAGGGAAAAAATATTACATGGTAATAAATATCCTAAATTTAAGTGCAAAAGGAAATTTTTATTTCATGGGAAATAAAATGCTGAGCACATGTCATTTTGTTTACCGTTCTAGTACTATAGCACTCTTTCACAAAGAAAGTTGTGAAAGAGCTTCCAAGTTTTCCTCAAAAAGTGATGATTAATTTGATGTAACATCTGGGAAGCATTTGATTTTTGACAAATCTTAAATTTGTGTAGAAGAAGAGTCTGCATCAAAAGTAGCCAAAGTGGATATTCCATCAACCCCTGTTGCTCCTATGGTGCCTGGATCATTGGGCATTGCATATCCTCCTCAACCTGCTTTAGGAGTGATGCAACCCATGTATGTATGTTTTCACAAGGTTTTGTGCTGTTAATTTTGCCTGTTTTTGGTAGAATCAATCTTGTGTACTGTATCATTTTATTTTCTTGGAGCAAGGTGCATACTTAGCATAGTTGTAAATTCACAAGTGACTTCTTTATTTTGGTTAATTTTGAACCTTGTTTGATGCCAGTTACAACACTGCTGTACCCATGCCTCCTAATGCGTGGCCTGTTCCTCCTAGACCCCAGCCTTGGTATCCGCAGCCTCAGGTAGTCTCAATTCCTCCACCTGCTCCTTTGGGTTATGCACAGCAGCCATTGTTTCCGGTGCAGAATGTGAGGCCACCTGTACCATCATCAGCACCACCTGCACACCAGCCTACGCAGATACCTCCTCCTGGGCTGGCCACATCAGCACCTCCTCCTACATCACAACCCTTATTTCCTGTTGGTGGTAGCAATAATATACCTCCTCAAAATCCTCAGTTTTCTGCTTCAGTGATTTTAACAAGCATCCCTTCAGGCTCAGTGGTAGACGTTAAAGGCTCACTAGATGGACATTCAGGTAAGACTTACCTGACAAGTAGCTATCACACTTCACAGTTTCCAGATTTGACTGGACTCGTCATTAATACTGCTAAAATAATCACCAAAATTAAAATTACAAAAATCTATCCTTACTGATTTATATAGCAACCCAAAACTTAACTTGCTTCCAAAGTTCACTTTTTGAACAAGTAAGGTCCTTGAAAATCCTTGTAGTTTGTTCTAACTTGATTGTCCAATATAGGAAATAGCAAAGTTCCAACTTTTTCCCTTTTTTATTGAAGCCGATAAAGGATGAAGAGAGGAACACACGTCTGCACTTCTCAAAGGTGTTGCTCAGCTTAACGCAAACTCTTGTGGTTATCTCAGCCACAGTCTATTAGAAAAAGGGTAGTGCAAGAATAGATGGCGAATGGATTCTTAACCCCGGCAAGTCATCATCATGGAAGAATACAAGTGGCCATTCGTAAATGATAAAACCCTTGACTTGCATCTTGGCATAGGCAAAACCTCAAAATCCAAAAACTCCTTTGCAAAAATGAGCAATACTTTTAAGCATACCACCAAAGACTTTAAAGATGTGTCAATTCCACATATTCAATGGAAATCCCTGTGCTTCTACCCTACTGCAACACATTCTTGCAATGGCTACTCTGTTTCCACTTCTGAACACCTATAGGAAAGCGATGCTTCAAAATGATTCTGCTTTTTTTCACCACCCTGTCCTTTTACACAATCTATGGAATCAACACACCTACGCATAGGCCTAGAAGGATTTTTTTTTTGGATAAGAAACGGAGTAAGAAAGAAAGATAATTCAAAAATAAAATCATTGCGGACAAGAAATTCTGAAAGAGAATACTGAAAATACCATTAGAACTGAAATGAGCACACAAGTGACTCAGAATGCTCTTATAACGTAAAGTGATAGAAGATAATGGGAAATCTTTGAAAGATTTATCTGTTAGGACTTGAGATCCTAAGGTCGCTAGGTATCCATCAAAACTGAAGCTTTTTTAGGAGGTAATGAATCCTCCTAAAGTTTAGATGACTTTACAGTATCCAAATTGCACCGACCCCCTTTCTTTTTTATGTTTTAATAGTAATTCCAGTTCAGGTTGTTTGTGTGTATTCTAGTTTTTGTACATATATATAATAGTGAATAAGAAACTTTAACTCACATAAAATCAAATGTATCTCGAACCTAGAAAGTGAGCACTTTGGACAACTGAGAGCTTTATTATTACTTGTAGATTTTTGAAGAGTTCACCTCATATTTCTGTTGCCCATAGATTTGTTGCCTTGTTCTCCTTTGCTATTTTACCCTTCTCTCTCTTAGTTAAGTTTTGTGTCCATATAAGTAGTCATAATAATATTAATAACAGAAATAATGATAACGATAGATATTATAACGTCTCTGTTGTATACATGATAATAAGTAGACAAATAGATAATGATAGATTTGGTGTAAATGCTGCTATGTTGATAAGTCTATACTTAGCGTGCATATTTTTATCCTTATTGCTTGCCTAGTTTCAACTACTAATTGTCCTAAGGCTCAAGTACTACACCTCAACACCCCTGATTTCGTTTGTAGTGTTCGTGCAGTAAATCGTACTATGATTGGTGGTTGCCCAAAAAATACATTTGATTATTGTGAGCATTTTTATTTTATATGGGCAGTAAAATTCATTTAATTTGTTCCGTATGTTGTATTGCTTTAGGCGGCCTATTAATCAATTCACACTCGTATGCCTCTGGTCCAAATACTGGTGGACCTTCAATTGGACCTCCCCCGGTCATTGCAAATAAAGCCCATGCTACCCAGCCAGCAACAAATGAGGTCTATTTGGTTTGGGATGATGAGGCTATGTCAATGGTGAGTCTTTCTATGAATTAATTAAGGATCTATTTATTTGCATTCTTGCTTCTTTTTTTTTTTTTTTTTTTTTTTTTTTTTTGGGGAGTACTTCGTCTAACTTATTACCTTGTTTTTTCTTAATATATTTGCAGGAAGAAAGAAGAATGTCATTAGTGAATTATCAGGTGCATGATGAAACTAGCCAGGTAAGTTATACTACCTCTTAAATCATTGGAGTTTCTCTAACCAGAGTGGTAGGCTTTAATGTTTCATGTTTTCAGACTAAGTTATTTACGCAATGTTTCCCGTTCATATAGGTATTTCTGTTTGAATTCCTATTTGTCAATCTTTAAAAAGAGGAAAAAAAAAAAAAAACGAAATGACACACTTAGTGAGAATGCTTTTTAAATAATTTATCTTTCTGCTACCAACCCAATTGGTTGATGGGCATGCTGTTCTATTTTAAACTGCCATCCTCCTGATTGCACGCAATGCAACCATTCTTGTGGACACCAAAAGATTCAAGTAGGTATATACATTACCTTTTCTGTTGGTAATTACATATTTGACGGAATTTCTGCGATCTACTCGAGCATTCTTGAACCTAGGTTTCTGCTCAGTTAAAAACAGCCTATGTTTGCACTTTCAAAATTTGGATGTATCCATTGTTATTTCTTCTCCCTATGCTCAACTTTGAACTGTGGGGGGTTTGAGTGGAACACTATCATGCCCAGCGGTTTTTGCTCGTTTGTAGCATGATTTCTATTTACTTTATGATCGAACAGTGAGTTCAGACTTGGCCCAGGTCAGCTTCTTTCACAAGTTTGGCATCTTTTGTATAGGACCAAGCAGTATATAATATCTCGCATGATTTCGTGCTTGGTGCTTGAAACTCACTCTTATCATCCCCGAATTTGGATTTATATTTCAGATGAGCTCAATTGACGCAGCTATTGACAGAAGGATATCAGAAAGCAGGCTTGCTGGTCGGATGGCATTTTAGATCAGACGGCCGCAATTGAGCATGATCTTTTGACGTTTTGGTTGACAAACATGTTGGCAAAGTTCATTCAGACTGCAAATCGAGGATTCTCTGTAGTGCCATACACTTGAGCCATTCGTATGGATGTGTTGTATTCTTTGCAAGAGCATGAATTAGGTGGCGGCTAACTTATTTATTTCATAATGGGGGGATTCTTATTTATAAAACGTTGCTTCAGTCTTGTACTTACTTTTCCCTTTTTTCTCGACTATAAACCGTTTGGAATAGGATACTCGTTCTCGTGGCAGCTGCTTTGCTGCAATTTTTCTCAAGGCTATGCCATTTAAACTTCACTACTTCAGTTTCTTCTTTTAACATGTTATGTCATTTTCTCTTGCAAACTAGGGTGATCAGTCCTAAACTATTTAGTGGGTCACACTCTGGTTTCTATTCTTTTGGTTTTTTGACAAAACAGCCCTCAAGCTACTTAATCATGTACAGCTTTTCGTCCAATTTCATTGATAATTTTACCAAATGTTATATAAAGTGCACATGACCAGCACATGACTACTTTAAAAAGGGCATATGAGTAAAAAAAAAAAATGATAACGCTTCATAAATAAAATAATTAAAATTAAAACCGAATTGAATATTAAAAATAAAACAAATAAAAAACAAAACAAACTTCCTTAAAATACGAAAAAAGGTGGCAAGCATCCACAAAAGATATCTAATGCAAATGTCAATTTTAGTACCATTGTTATATTTGATATAAAAAATGTAAAAGTGTTATTGTATTTTATACTCTAATATATAATACTATTTTAAATATTATATCTGTTTTTTGTTATAATATTAAACATTGAAACTTATAACAGTAAACTTTTATTATTAAAATAATTAAAAAAAAGCATATTATAATTGTTAAAACAAAAGAATCAACCTATCAATCAAAAGGTTACAAATGTCATACTTGTTATTTGTTAAATTAAAGATATAACAAATTTAACATTAAAAGTGATATTATTAAAATATATATATGTTTTAAATATTTATGTATTAAACTTTTTATTAAAATATTAATTTAACATTTTATTGGACACGCTGTGACTTGGAGAGTACCTTGACGAGGGATGATTGGCTCAACAGGGACAAATCGATATTTGGGCTTTGGCTTTTGCGAACGGGAGGGCAGATCAGCGAGGGGCTCATGAGCTAATTGTTTGCCAGGGGGGATGGTGGGCTCGTGATGGAAAGGGCCCGACAGAGAGGGTCACGAGGGGAAGGGATTGCACTGCAAATGGGTCAGCACAGTGTGGAGGCCTTGCGGTCGGGAAGTTGACGACGCTGAGGGCCGCGATAGGTAGGTCTGTATATTTTCAGATTCATACATTGAGCTTTTTTTTTTTTTTGGTATTTGTTTTGAAGGATTTGATTTGGATTGTTTTGGATGGTTTTATGATTTGTATTGAGAAAGAGAAGAAATGGATTTTTTTTTTTTTTTTTTACTCTAAAGAGAAATTGTTTTGATTGAGAGAAGCAGTTCAAGGGAGGACAATTGGAGGAATAATTCATCTTGTCGTTCGAGTTTTGACAGTGCTGGGTCTTGAGGGTGGGGTTTGTTGCAGGTGGTGGTGCATAAACCGCCAATGTCGTGGGTTTGTTGGCCCGGCCCAACCAAATCTGTAGCTCTACGCATAGCTTATACTACATGGGCTCGGACACAAAGGAAATCTTAGATAAAGACGTTGTTTTAACCTTTGAAACAATATCAATTTCCTGGAGAGGACACATCGTCATCCCTTTTAGTCAATAATGAGACATGTCGATATTAACAAAGTTTTCGAGGTTTTAATTTTTGAATAACGTCAACAAACCTGTTGATGTCAATAGATATTCAAGAAAAAAAAGGGACGTCTTAAGACAAACTTTTTCTCAAAACTTGCTAAAATGCTAAAACAAGCAATATTAGTTAATTTGAACTAAGTTAATAAAATATATAATATATTTTTGATCTAATATGAGAGTTTTATCTCATTGTATTTAAAGAAATCATAATAATTATATATTTATTATGATTCTAATATCATTCTACTTATTCATTAAAAATAGGGAATAATAATATAATAAAATACATAGAAAATGATCGCCAAACATATAGAACATATGGACAAACAACAGCCAAACATAATAAAGTATGTAAAAACTTCAAATGTTTTCAATGTCAAAAGAAGTTTCTAGTAGATTAGAAAGTATTATATTGGTTTTGATTTTGATTTAGGCAATACATTTGCAAGGATCATATTCTTGAGTAGTTCTATAGATAATAATTAATATGTTCTATGAATGTTTTTTAATCTCTTCTTACTATTAATCTATAAATTGGATATTATTGGTTTGTCTAACTTACTGAGTAGTCTTCGTAGATTTGTAATATCATCTTGACATTAATTTGTGATGAGGACGCATAGTGTGCGTTTGTATATATATAAACCATATTGATTTTGTATTTTTGAACTCAACCCCATTTGAAAGCTATAAGTAATATTATAATTATAAGAACTTTGGTAAGTTGCTAAACTCATAGAAAACTCAAGACAATAAAATCCTCGTCAATTTGACTCATTTGAGTCATGCCATATCATTTTATATATCGTTTTTCAATTGCCCCAATACCCTCACCTGCTGTCCTACAACTATGATCTTCATGTTGTATAGAATGCGTAGAGTCTTCTCCTGTAGTGAAGGTATTCAAAGGTATTTGACTTGACATTACGAAGTTCTAAATTATTTATTAAAAAAATAAAAATTATTTAAAAACTAAATAAGGCTTAATAAATATGTTTTTTTAATCTTTTTAGGTTGACAATTAGTCATATTTTATTAAAAAAATAATGAAAAAAAGTCCTATAAAATTAGTTTTGTACAAAAAAGAAAGTTTTCCCTACATTTTTTTTATATTTTATGAATATTTTTTAGCCAATCTAATAATTTAAGATAAGTTACCAATATATAAGAAAAACACGTCATGTCGTTACAAGAATATTATGAGCTAGCAAAGGAGACCCAATGGACATATATAATTCAAGCTTTTATAATTATAAAATAAAATATCTCAAATACATATTTTATAATTATCAACTCTAACATTACTCTACTAAAAGCTTAGAGTTGCATTCTCGGATCATATAAAATTACAAAGCTCCAACAAGCTAACCATTCATGGCAAATCATAATATGTCACATCACCATAGGAAATTCATAATTGGCTTAAGGATAAATTTTGTTTATCTTCTCAATTATTTTATCCTACGTTTTATTATCACACTATTAAAATACTTACTATTTATAAATAGTATATCATTTGGTTACACCTATGTATCCAAATGGTTGAGCGCTCTACTCTTCAAATTACAGAATAATGTACATAAGAGAATATCATTAACTCTACAAAAGAGCTATGGATTCCATATTTATTAATAACGAGTCTACGTCATTCAAGAGTCATGTCTCCAACGTACTGATATGTATTCTATCATTAAATCAAGATGTCACCTTTTGGTACATTAAAAGACGTAAGTCAAGAATACGGGCCATTTAGTCATTTCAAGATTAAGACACAACACATATGATTGTCTAAAGTGAATTGATTTAAACAAACAGAATTATTAACCAAATCAAATCAACTTTTTGTCTCGATCCAATATATTGTCACCTGTGACAATATATCAATGTTTCTACTTGCGAAGTCCTACTCTGATGACCAAGACAAGCCATCTCCCTTTTAAGGATGTGGATAACATACCAATCTTAGCTTTAATAAAACGCCCAATTTTATTCTCTTAATTGTGGATATTATAATTTAGATCATCACCCTTCAGATTCGTGTCTTCCACATAATCTGTCCATCTTATGCATGATTCTTAAAGGTTTAGACCAACAGTCTCAGACTTTTGTTTGTTTATCATACATTCAATAAAAATGAACATAAAAAAGATAACATTTGGTATATGAATGATAAATAAATTCTTTATTGATAAAATGTCTCCAAAAATGAATTACAACATTTACTTCTTAGGGCACTATATCTAATAGATTGATCATTTTCTAGTGTTTATTTTCTGTCAATAATAACATTTATTTAATATTTATATATGTGCATATAAATATATACATATTTTCAGGCTGGTCATTGTCCAGCATCTATGACTTTTATTTAAACTGGAAGATGCTTATGCAAATATACGCAGATACATATGTATATTTCTACAAAAACTGGTCATCATCCAGCCTATTTTCTTTTAACTGGTTATCTTCAAGTGTTCATGCAAATATACATATATGCACACACGTGTGTATATTTCTATACAAACTGGTCACTTTCTAGTATTTCTTTATTGTTTATGGTTAAACTGGTCACTCTTCAGTATCTATTTTTTCCTATTCCGACTAGTCATTCAGTATTTATTTATTTATTTCTACATCAACTTGTCATTCTCCAGTATATATTTATTTATTTCTATTTGGTCTGGTCATTCTCCAGTATTTATAAACTGGTCAATTCTCCAGCATCTAAGATTGGTGCTATTTCCAGCAAATATGTAATTGCTATTCAAACCGGTCATTCTTCCAGTATCAAATTGCTTACCATTCTATATGTTTATTCAAATTGATTTTCTTTTCTTGTATTTATTTCCATTCATGATATTGTGATTTTATTACTAATTTTTCAATGACATTAATCACTTACTTTACGAAATTACTAGTTGACCACATCAATATATATATATATATTTATATATTTTATTGACATTACTTCCTTGATTATTATAACTTTGAGGCTCTTAAGTCTGCATCAAATAAAGTATTTCTTTTGGGAGTCATTTTTTTTTAACATTTTGATAAAAAAAAAGTCATTCATTCTGTAACTTGGTTTATCAAATAAATGCTGTGTTAGCACCTTTATACTATTTTTATCCTTAAGATCTCTAAACATAGCATACATGTGTTCCTCCCAAACCCAGGAACAACCACAATGGTCGAATTTTGTAACATTTGCAATGCAGATCAATGGCAAGGACATTGAAACTGCTATGCAGCGGACTGTAGTGCAGGGAACCTCAAGAACCATGGTCCACGGATTTTGCCCCAAATCTGTCCGCTTCAACATTTGGGAAGAACACAAGCATATGATTCGAGAAAAATATTTTTTGAGCAAACGTCGTCAAAAAAAAAATCAAATAAAATATCAGCTAGCAAGAGAAATCTTTGATCCCCTTTAATACATTGGTATGTAGATAAAAACTTACAAAAAAACTATAAGATGACTAATTTTGTAACTGCAAAAACTAAATGACGCCCACTTATCAAGATGGTGATCTTCCAACCTTTTCTTTTCCCTTTTTTGCCTCGTCAATATTTCAAACTCAGCACATTTGCTGCTTCTAATCTAGAAACCTGAATTGCAATGGCGTGTCCAAAGTTGATCATAGATAAACATTTATATAGTACAGGTACACTTGCGCTTTCTTCTCTTATATACACTTGCATAAAATGTGATGTCAGAAGATGCTTTCTTGGAATATGGCATCTCGATTGTTAAGCTCGTTATTTAAGTCTAACCTGGAGAATGAGATGCACTTCCCTTTTGAAGATGGATCTTAGCTCCTCATTAGCTTCAATGCCAATTCTCCTGTGCAAGAAAAACACTGTACAAATAAGGCGGAAAAAACACCGTCCATATGTTTGTCACTTGAGAACTGCAGGTTTAGGATTGTCTCTAATGAAGAGGTAGAAGAACATCAACATGTGTTTCTACGGTATAAGCCTACGGTACGCTCCATTTAGTGTGCCCTGCCTTCCCTAATGGACAAAGACGGCAGTAACGATGCTGGAAAACATATTTGCTATAAACCATACCAGTTGACACTTAACAATTGCAACCTCAATACACCAACGATTTATCCTTGTGCTGAAAAGTCCTTTGCGATTTTTATCTTGAGATTCTGTCCATGTATTTCAAAACATACCGAGTCCTTTACCTGTGGGTAGTAGGGCAGGCGGGTCAGGGGTCAGGCTCAAAGACGTGACATGTTTGTGTATTGAGTGGATCATATACTTGGTCAAAAGAACCTCTTATTATGGGAGTACCGGAGTAGATTAAGATCCATGCTTAGACTGTAACGAACAGGCACATACACACGCACACGGACCACTGACGGATGCATATTTACAAGCTCATAAAGAAGTGACATTTGTACCAAGAAAACACAAGTTGTGCTTCTTAAAATTTAAATATGATCAGAATATGAAGTACAATTAAAAAGATAAAAAATCTTAGAGCTAAAAGGATTTCAGTAAGTTACCCTATTTTAGAGCCCTTCTTTCCCACAAGAATCTTGCGTTGGCTTAACTTAGGAGTGATAAAATGTTGTTCAATCCTAAGAGAACCATCTCGCAACTCCTTCCAGTCTACCAAACGATGTTCGATACCATAAGGAACTTCCTGAAATGACTTCAATGTCACTATTTGGAGATTAAAATTTTAACAGATTAATACAGAGAATATTTTTGGACGATGAAAATGACATCCATGGCTACAGACAGAAAAATCTGAGCTCACCTGATGGACATGGTCTAATAACCTCTCACGGACTACTTCTAATGATATGTTCTTCCTTACTTCCTCACTCATTGTGAATGGATCTTCATCCCAAGGTCTTTTTACTGCCTAGGAAAAAAAGAACAGAGAATCAGGTGCGAACTTTAAGCGAGAGAACAAAAGGTTAGAATGGATGAAGAAAAAGATGAGCACGCTCATGCAAGTAAGTTAGGTTTTTGATGCTCAACTAAAACTCCAGAACTACATTAAAAACCAACTTGAGAACTATATTTGAAAAATAACTCGAAATAATAGGAGGTGACACTTTCCTTTGCAGAGGACACAATTCTTCTAAGCCAATAAATTTTTATGCATTTTCATTTGCAAATAAAGGGGGAAAAGACAAGAAAACACACACGCACAAACCACAAAAGATTTGTGAAAGTTTCTCTAGAAAAAAACTGAATTTTATTCATTTTTGTTCTACATTACAAACGTTTAGCATACAGGATTAAATAGGACTAGGTCAGCAACACACCCTTGATTGACTCCCTAATTTTCTGCTAAAGAATGTGGATCCTATTGACCCAGATATTATTGAGGAACAGATTCCAATAAAAAAGGAAACTGGAAATCAAGAAAATAAAAACAAATCAAGAAACAAATCTCCTAACTATCTGACACTCTCCCTCAAGTTGGTGCGTAGATATCAATCAGCCCCAACTTGCTTATACAAATATCAAAGTTAGGTTTAAACAGCCCCTTAGTAAGAATATCAGCCGTCTGTTGTGATGTTGGAACAAACGGCATGCAAATGATTCCTTCCTCGAGCTTCTCTTTTATGAAATGTCTGTCTATTTCAATGTGCTTGGTCCTATCATGTTGAACAGGATTATGAGCTATACTAATTGCAGCTTTGTTGTCGCAGTATAGCTTCATTGGCTCACTTATTGGCATTCGTAACTTAGTTAGAATATGTTGCAACCATAACAACGCGCACACTCCATTGGCCATAGCTCTATATTCTGCCTCTGCACTGCTTCTAGCTACAACACTTTGCTTTTTACTTTTCCAAGCGACAAGATTTCCCCATACATAGGTACAATACCCAGATGTTGACCTGCAATCCGTCTCAGATCCTGCCCAATCTGCGTCTGTGTAAACTTCAACACTTCTTTGTTCATTCTTTTTGAAGAACAAACCTCTTCCCGGTGAAGATTTTAAATACCTCAGATTCGATAAACAGCTTCTAGATGTTGCTTCTTTGGCGAGTGCATAAACAGACTTATCAGGCTAACTGCAAAAGCAATATCAAGTCTTGTATGGGACAAGTAAATCAACTTTCCAACTAAGCGCTGATATTGAGATCGGTTAACTTCTTCCTTCTTGCTCTTACCAAACTTTATATTCGCATCAATTGGAGTATCCATAGGCCTACATCCACTCATCCCACTCTCATTTATTAAATCCAGGATGTACTTCCGTTGGGATACACATATTCCCTTCTTCGATCTAGCAACCTCTATTCCTAAGAAATACTTGACAGCTCCTAGATCTTTGATCTCAAATTCTGTGGCCAAGTTTTCCTTTAACCGACCAATCTCAGCACAATCATTTCCTGTTAGGATAATATCATCAACATATACCATCAAAACAGTTACCTTCCCATTATCTGAGTGCTTTATAAACATTGTATGATCGATTTGAGCTTGGCTGTATCCCTATTGTTTTATTGACTGGGCAAATCTGTCAAACCAGGCTCTCGAAGACTGTTTAAGGTCATACAAGGATTTCTTTAGTTTGCAGACCTTTGAACCGAACTTTCCTTCAAAGCCTAGTGGGACATCCATAAACACTTCTTCTTCTAAGTCACCGTTGAGAAAGGCGTTCTTCACGTCTAGTTGTTGAAGTTGCCAGTCAAGGTTTGCAGCAACAGATAACAAAACTCTAATAGTGTTCAACTTAGCCACTGGAGCAAAGGTTGCCTTGGCCACCAAGCGGGCCTTGTACCTTTCAAGAGTTCCATTAGCATTGTATTTCACAGTAAATACCCACTTGCATCCAACTGTCGTCTTTCCCTTTGGCAAGTCCATCAATTCCCACGTCTGATTTTTTTTTAGGAGCATCCATCTCTTCAAGGACAGCTTCTCTCCATTTTGGGATCTGTAAAGCAACCTGAACATCTTTTGGAATCTCAACAAGAGAAAGTTGTGAGGTAAAACAAAGAAATGATGGTGAGAGTTTGTTATATGAAACAAATTTGGACATAGGATACTTTGTATAGGTCCTAACGCCTTTACGAAGAGCAATTGGAACATCTAAATCACTAGAGTTTGACTGAGTACTACTTGGTGAATTCGGATTAGTTTTTGGTTCAGCTTCATGGCTTTGCAGGGAATCTTTGGCCTCCATTTCCTTTGCTGGGTACTTCCTTATGTAAACACGACCATAATTTTTTTTTCTAAGTTTACATTTCCCTTCCGTTTTCAAGATCAGGAATTGGTGAAGGATTAGAAGGCTCGGTTGAGGTTTTTTCTTTTTGAACATTTTGATTTTCAGATCCTTTGTTTTGGAAAAAATTTTCACCATTTCTGTCTGCACTTAAATTCGGTGTACCTTGAAAAAAAAAACTATCATCTACCAAAACCTAACCAGGATTCGAATCCATATCTGGATTAATATCCAAATTTTCCAAAATATTCGAATCTTCATCTATCTTCTCCCCCTGAAGATGAGAACCAACAAATGATTTATTTTCAAAAAATGAGACATCGATAGTAACAAATTATTTTTTGGAAATGAGGTCATAACACCGATATCCTTTCTATGTTGATGCATATCCTAGGTAAACGCATTTTATGGCTCGTGGATCCAGTTTCCCTCGGGTTTTGTCATTGTTATGCACAAACACCACGCATCCGAATATCTTGATGGTTAAATTTGATGTAAGCCGAGAAGTAGGATATTGCTTATTAAAAACTTGTAACGGAGTTCAAAAATTCAAGATTTTTTAGGACATTCGGTTAATAAGATAGGTTGCTGTAAGGATTGCATCCCCCAAAAAGTGTTTTGGTACATTTTTGGCAAACAATAAAGCACGTCCTACTTCAAGATGTTTATTTTTCTTTTCAGCAATCCCATTTTGTTAGGGAGTATCATTACAGGAACTGTGATAAATAATCCCCTTGTCAAGGAAAAAAAGCCCCAAAACTCTATTGGAATATTCTTTGCCATTATCACTCCGAAACATTTGAATGTTTTTTTGAGATTGGATTTGAACCATATTGTAAAAATTCTTAAATATCCCTTCTACTTCTGATTTTTCTTTCATCAAATATACCCAACTTACCCTACTGTGATCATCAATGAATGTAACAAACCATTTTTTTCCTAAAAGTGTGGGAGTCCTTGATGGCCCCCACACGTCACTATGTATAAGAGAGAAAGGTTCAGTTGGTTGACATGGACAAGGAGGATAGGTAGAACGATGTAGTTTTGCCAAGGCACAAATTTCACACTGAAATAAGGAAGGATTTTTATTTCTGAACAAACTTGGAAACAATCGTTTCAAATATAAAAAATTCAGATGTCCTAATCTGTAATGCCATAATAAAATTTCTTGATCATGTGAGTCAAAGATGGACAACAAACATTTTGAACATTATTACTTGGTGTTGATCCAACTTCAAGGAAATAAAGGCCTCCACATTCCCTAGCATTGCCAATCGTCTTCCCCGATACTATTTCCTAAAATTCACAGAATGATGGTTAAAACTTGGCTCGACATTTTTGATCAGTGGTGAGTTTACTTATGGACAACAGATTACAAGACAACTTAAGGACATGAAGAACATATGGAGAGTTAAGAAAGGTGAAATTTTTATTGAACCAACTCTTGCTATTGCCAAAAAAGATCCATCGGCAATTCTAATTTTTCTATTCCCTGCACATGGACTATAAGATAAGAATAATTGAGAATAACTTGTCATGTGATCAGTTGCATTGGAGTCAATGATCCAGGTGTTTTGGGAATCAGTTTTGGCACTAGAAAGGGCAATACTTAAAGGACTACCTTGGTGGGCTAAAGAACTGGAAGGATTTATTGAGAATTGTGGAGATTTTAAAAGTTTGTATAGGTGCTCCAGTTGATCCTTTGTGAAAGGCGATGCCTCTGAGTTGACAGCTTGCTCTTTTGAATCATCGGTTGTGGTTTGGAGAGCTCATCCTTCTAGTTTCTTCTTCCAATTTGCTGGTTCTCCATCTAATTTCCAACACGTCTCTTATATGCCACGATTTTTTACAGTGGTGGCACCATGGTTTCCCTCGCCTTTCTTTCTCCCTTTCTACACTCTGTGTCGCCAAGGCAAATTTTTCAGGTTCAATATTTGCAGCAGATGTCGAGCCCCTTGACATAATGTTCTTCCTTGCTTCTTGTCTCACTTCAGAGAAGACCTCGCGGATCGATGGTAGAGGCTTGCGACCAAGAATCCTTCCTTTTACTTCATCAAGAGTTTGATTAACACCAGCTAGAAACATATAAACACGATCATTCTCTTCGCGTTTAGCGTATCTAGCTTTGTCATTAGCGTTCTCCTAAACATCATCATAACATTGATCCAATTCCTGCCATAAGGTTACCATCTCGTTGTAGTAAACAGTAACCTTGCGATCTCCCTGTTTGGATTGCCAAAGCTTGGTTTTTAATTCAAAAATTTGGTTTGAATTTTCCAGGTCTCAATAAGTTTCCCGGACTGCCTCCCAAATATCCTTTGCGGATGGTAAAAACATATTTGGTTTGGCGATGGCTGTCTCCATTGAGTTAAGAAGCCAAGCCATAACAAGAGAATTCTCAGACCGCCATACTCGGAACATCGGTTTTTTTGCTTCACCAGTCAAGTATCCCAATTTTCCTCTACCATCTACTGCAAGTTTGACAGATTGGGACCATTCCAAATAATTCTTCCCGTTTAATTTGTGAACGGTTATTTGTAAGGAGGAATTAGCCACAATCTGGTCAATACTGCTTGTTGCCATTGTTGTTGGTGTGGAAGAGGTGCCAGAGGTGACTTCGGAGAAGGTCTTCTGCTGTGAAGGAGTCGACGCCATCTTTTAGAAATCAAGGAAACAGATTCTCTAGGGAGAGCCAAACTAGAACCTGGGCTCTGATGCCATGAAAGTTTCTCTGGAAAAAACTGAATTTTATTCAGTTTTGTTCTACATTACAAACGTTTAGCATACAGGATTAAATAGGACTAGGTCAACAACACACCCTTAATTGACTCCCTAATTTTCTGCTAAAAAATGTGGATCCTATTGACCCAGATTTTATTGAGGAACAGATTCCAATAAAAAAGGAAACTAGAAATTAGGAAAATAAAAACAAATCTCCTAACTTTTCGACAATTTGATATCCTCCAAACAACTGAAACCTGTAAATTTCAACAAACTAAAGTACTTAATCCAGTAAAGGTAGGAGATAACCTAGAGAAACTTGAGCATGTAACTATTTGGTGAACAAACAGAAATACAGCAATTGAAAGAACCAAGAAAAGAATGTTACTATCTGTATAAGATAACCTGCTTCTTCAATCCAATAACATACGAACATACGTCTATATATCTGTTAGAAATGAAAAATTCTTTAACAAGGTTGCAACATGTTGGTGGCACAACGAGAAGGGCACTTGCCAGTTCCATCAAATATTGAGTAAGATCTTTAACTCCAGAGCCCTTTAGCCCTGATATCATAAAATGCCTACAAGACAAAATGGTTAACAATCACAAATATCTTAAGAACCAGCATTCTTTTAAGGGAAAAAACAAATAGGATCCTCACATTCCTACTCCACAAGAAAATCATACCTTTCAAAACCAGGAAGATCTTTGAACTGCTCAGAAACCTTTAACAAGTCTTTTTTATTCTTGACTAAATCAACTTTGTTCATACATAACACTCTCTTTTGTGTTGCATGTGGTTTTGCTCCCATACGTTTGATCATTCCTATGACTCTTATATCAGGCCTGCATGGGTGGAAGTTGAAAGGATTATCGATCAAAGATACCGTGTTGTAATATTATGAAAACTATAACAAAAGTTTTCACCAGCATATGAATACGCAGAAGACATTTCTTATTACAGAAATTAGATAACCGTGACTCAGATGAAGTTTGCACAAACTGAGTAGAACACTCATCAGACAAGAAAAGTCTCATTTTTTTATTTCGCTTGAACATGCGGAATGCAGCCTATAATTTAAAAAAAATGTGTAAGATGGAGACAGCTGATAAGTTATTAAATTAACATGGTAAAATTGTTGAGAAAGAAGTGATATGCCCACATAATCATACAAATAAATAATAGATACTGATATTATACCCATGGGTATAGTGGCATAGCCTACAAAGTTCAAGAAGCAATACCTTTTATTTTATCATCGCGAAAAGATTATAGAGTGATCGTCATAATATTTCTTTATTAGGTAAAAGTGGGCATAATAAACCCAATGCTTTATTATGTATATTGCTTTAATAGATGTTTCAAAGTTGGGAGATCGGCGGACAAAGTTGCCGAAGAAAAAATTGACAAGACATAAAGTGCAGAACAAAAAGCAGGATATGAGACGGACCACCAACCTTATTAGATGCCTGTGGACATCAAAAATAACAATAACTACATCATGTAATTGTACTGAGCTCCAAGCACTTTCTACGCGAACCTTTATATCCTTGTATGGTTGTCCACTGCTTGTTAATGTAAGCCCTGGAGTATCAAAGAAACACTGTGCAGGCAGGCACAGTTGAATTCAGAAAATTGGTATTAGAAACAGTTACACGATCATAATTTTGAACAAAAACATTAGAGCTTTTAATATTAACTGATATTGCAAGAATTTTTTAACTTAAACACATAATCATGTTCTACTACTTTGTGTCAAATATTACAAATCGACGCCCCATTGTGGATTAAGTCCTTAAAGTTTGCTAGATAATCAATATTTTAAGCATTTATAGTAGTGATTTTTATCTTCAGAGGGAACTTCTCCAGGTGAGACTCCCAAAACACCTATGCTAATTTCATCTGAATTATAGGCCCCATGTTTGCCATAAGCTATATAAATCATGCTCTTTGACTTTAAAACATAAATAAATTAGAACTCACATGCAAAAGACACCTTGAGTGGGTACAATAACCAGAAATCTAGAGCTTTTTTTTACAAGTGAAACGAATATTTTTGGTTTTGATATAAACTGTTGAAGGGCTAGTATTAAAGCTCCTGTAAATCCAGTATCCGTTTCAACTACTTTTTTTTTCTTTTTTAAATTGTGCCCACAAGTAGAACAGAAAAATTAACATGTGGTGTTATACTAGTAACTATGGATGATATCAAGTGCAAGAATCTCGTATATACTAACTATGGATAATATCAAGTGCAAGAATCTCGTATATACAGTATTATCGGCAGAAATTTTGATAAAAGAAAGAATTGTTGGCTACAAAAAGAAACGTACAATTTGGGTATCTCCTTTTGTCATAACTCCTAAGACCTCATGAGTGGTGGTGTTTGTCTTGCGTGAAACAGCTGCAACTTTTGTTCCTACCTGTAACAATAAAATATATCATAACATTTCTGCAGAACTGATCACCAAGAAAAAGCTTCTTGTTACAGTTTAAGCATATAAAATTGAAAGAAAATGCTAGATTTTAAACAGGATATTGTTTTGAATATTCAGTGATACGTCTTACATAGTCCAAACAAATCCACGGACTCACTCAGACACAAAGAATACTATATAGATTAGAAAGTTTATCGACAATTTGGTTGGAGAGGAATAAGAGAATCTTCAGCAATAAGCTTAATGATGAGTTGATTGAACTAAGATTTGAGCACCCTTGGGGGCTTTGCATGAGATTAGAGATTTTCTTTTACTCTAATTTCTCCAGGTAAGAAAACTTGATATAGGACTGATTCATTGTTTAAGGCACGTTTTTGTTGTTGAGCACCCTCATGGGCTTTGCATGTTAAAGAGATTAGAGATTTTCTTTTACTCTAATTTCTTTGGGTAAGAAAACCTGATGTAGGACTACTTCATCATTTAAAGTCCGTTTTTGTTGTTTTTCGTAGAAGTACTATTTGTTCTCTTTTTACCTCATTGTTTGCTCTCTCTCTCTCTCTCTCTCTCTCTCTCTCTCTCTCTTCTTCTTTTTTTTTAATACAACACGTTATTCTCATAAAAAATAACAAATTTAGTAAGTTTAGCAAGCAAGATATTCATAGAAACTCAGTCCATGTAGAATTGCTTGGCCAGACTTAAATTCGACATAGAGGGTATGCAATGAGAACCCTGCCAATATTGTCATCCGCTTGACGTAGGCCACATACAGGAGAGAACTCTCCAACTTCAACAATCCTTAAAGCACCCACCCCAATACTGAATTTCCAAGATAATCCAATCCTGAAGATTCTCACAAAAACTCACTAGCACATGTAATTAACCAATCCCTTAAAGGCAAAACAACATACAAAAATATAATCTAGCAGAAGCAAGACTTAACGTAAAGAAAGAAACCTATAAAACAACATTACGCTCTCCAGCAATATGAGTATCCGATGCATTCTCGAATTATCAACCAACAAATATTTATTTTCAAGGGCAAAGAGACAAAGCACTTGATATGCAACCCTAAATTGTCTCAACAACTTTAACTGCACCAGTGAAACTTTTAAAGTGAACCTCGGATAAATTTGGCTGTTATATTCACCAACACTTTCTTTTTAATTTTATATTCTTGAAGAATAAAACACGGTGAAGATTTCTTAATCATATTTTCCAATGAGGAAATCCGGTTCAGATAGATGCATTCTTCTTCCTATTATTGCATTGTAAACACATGCAGTAAACACAATATTTATTGACTATTCACTATTAAAATCCAAAGAACGCACAAATTCCCCCATTTCCAACATTCTTAACCGAGCTTGAAATGGGATTATTTATGAAGAGCTTAAATAGCTAAAACCCAACAAGGCTTATAAACCTATAAAGACTTGTTAACTTATCTAGACTGATAGTTCACCTCTTAAGCCATCCCTACAACATTCTTCAATAATAAATAGCCAACAAACACAACAAAAACAAAATTTAAAAAAATAAAATACAAAAAACCCTTATAGGATATTAACAACAAACCCCACTCATACTTCAATCCCAATATCAATTAGTTCAACAAATGAACCATATTAAAGTGAAAGCAGAACAAACCATGTAATTAGTGAGCGCAGATTTCCCTGCGTTAGGGGCACCAACAATCCCAACCGACAACGACTTCTGGTCCTCCTGCTTAACCACCGAATCGCCGTCATCTTCCTCATCCTCACCGTCCGCAGCCTCCAATGCTGCCTCGAGGAGAGCCTTAGCAAGCGCTCTCCTCTTCTTCTCCTCCTCCTCTTCTTCTTGATGCTCCACAATTCTAAGCTTTCCTTTGTGGGTTTCTTTCCCAAATATCACCTTGTTGGCTTTTGCCCTGTATTTCATGTCCCAAGTGGGTTGTGGAGGCTTGGAATCTGAGCCAAAGTTGGGCATGGTATAATGGGAACTGTCGAACACTGAATCCGATTCGGAGGCATTTTCGGCATCGGAGATGGCGTTGGGGTTGTGAGATGGGTCGTCCTCTTGAGGTTGGGCGGCGT
>CAMOHE010044042.1:0-29765 GCA_946598075.1 Artocarpus hirsutus
AGGTGGGTCCTATGGAGTCTTGAGGGAGTACGCCTGGGCCGGACGCCACAATAAAACGCGTATTTTATTGTGGCATCTGGCCCGAGCGTACTCCCTTAAGCCTCCATAAGACCCACCTTGCGAGGCCCCCAGACTTATGGCTCTTATTGGTAGAGCATCCCCGTGCCGCTCACTCATCCGTACTGTCTCCTCTAGGGCCCTCTGGCCCCTCGGGGTTTTTTCTTTTACGTCCCTTGGGTTTGAACCTTAAACCTCCCTTAAGAGGTTCTTATTTCCTTCTTGAGTACCAATTGAGCTTGAGAAGGAAATAAGAACCTCTTAAGGGAGGTTTGAGGTTCGAACCCGAGGGATGCGAAAGAAAAAACCCTGAGGGGCTAGAGGGCCTTAGAGGGGACAGTACGGATGAGTGGACGGCACGGTGATGGTCTACCAATAAGAGCCATAAGTCTGGGGGCCCCACAAGGTGGGTCTTATGGAGGCTTGAGGGAGTATGCCCAGGCCGGATGCCACATGAAAAACGTTACAGAAATGATTTATTAAAATGTTTTATGAAAAATGTTTATGAAAAATGTTTCAAGTGAAAGGTGTTTATGAGGAAAGATTTAAAGTATGTTTTAAATGTTTGTGGGTTTATGTTTGAACTTACTGAGCATAAGCTTATAAAAAATTTCTTCATGCTATAGGTAGCCTTACGAGTGACTAGTAGGGCCCGCTAGAAGAGTTGGGTGTTGCGGAGGGCAGATGTGAAGATTTGGGTATGGATACCACTATGGTTTTGCTTCCGCTACTCAAAGAAAAGGTTTTCTATTGTTTAATGTAGTGTTTACGAAGTTTTAAGAAAATGAGAGTTTTGAGATATGTTGTCAAAGATTTTAGATATAGTTTATGAACTGTTTTATATAATTATAAAGTTAAGATTTAAGATATGTTTTAGTAAATATTTCTTAAAAAGTTTTAAGAAACGATTTAAATGGTTTTAAAGACAAGTGTTGAGCAAGGTCTCGACTTGAATGGCGACAAAGGTTGCAACAGTTTTTAAGTACGTTTTAAAGAATGTTTAAAAGAAAGAAAGAAAAATATTTTAGTATTTTTCTTATTAAGTAATTACTGTTTAAGAACAATGTTTAAGAAAGTAAAGTGACTGTCCGAAAAGACGGGTCGTCACAATTTCGATCTCCTTGCAACAGAGAATACAAATTTACTAAAACCTGTCATTTATGCAACGTGGATCCCACTCTAATTTTGGCCTTAAAATGGTTCATGACAATGGTTTGTTAAACCATTTTTTGACAGGATTCGTGATTGTTAAAAGTAGTCAAAATAGCCACTAAAGGGGTTCATCTTTTTGAAGCCACATAAAGTTTCAGTGCCCCATGTGCTACACAGATTTAATTTCTAGAGATACTTGTCCTTTTCACAGCCAGAACGGTCATATATGGTCGTTGACAATGAAGACTAATTGGATCCCGCGACATGCAGCCCAAGGAGGAGCTAAGCATCATGGGAGAAAAGAGGAACATAAAGCAGATGTAGAGAAAGCTCTAGTTTTGACTAAAAACAAAAAGGCAATTTTTTTAATGGGAACAAAAAAAAATTACAAGGGTATTTGGCATGGTGGTTGAACCGTTTTTACTGTAGCATATGAGAGCTTTATATTGTAGCAACTTTTTTATTTTTACTATAGTATATGAGAGCTTTAGAATGATCATAACTGAGAAGTTAGTTTGGACTACCCTTGCCAAACAACCTACTTGTGGGTATCCGTCTCTTAAGTGTAAGTTTCGTAGAAAGTAATGTTGAGCAGATTTAACGGTTTCAAAATATGCACCACCAGAACGTTCCCACTTGAAGTGTCTCCAAACAACAAATAATGAAAATAGAAAATAAAAATATACAGGACAAGGAAGATGGTCTCAGATGCCATCGCATTGATTCTCTTTTCAAGATTTTGTAGTAAATATCACTTTTTTTCAAATCTAATTGTAGAAATATAAATTTTTTAAAATATTTGTTGCAAATAGTAGCTTTATGGTGCATAAAAATAATTCTTATTTATATCGTAAATAGATTTAAGCTGCATTTAATATATTTATCCTATTGTTTATAGTGTATATAATTCTTATTTACATAATAAATAAACTATTTACACCGTAAAACTACTATTTACTACAAATATTTTTAAAACTTATTGCTTACTTCAAACATATTCATAAATCTATTTTTTTCCTTGTTTCCCTTTCCTCTTTTTATACTTAAGGATTGTAAAGTTGGTTCCAAAGGAATGGGTCTGAGCCTAACCACAAGAACGGTACTGTCGACCCAACAACTTTTATCTCAATCTAATGAATATATAAATTATAATAATTTATTAGAATATAAGGAAAAGGGCCATACAGCATAGTTAAGGTTTAATGTATAAAATATAGTGTATGTTTTCAAAATATATAGTAAATAATGAGAAATTGAATATACAATAATATTAAAAGACAAAAAATACCTTTTATCTCTCTCTCCTCCCTCAACGGCACCGGTATTAGAGCCGCCACCGGGTAATTACCTTATTAGCCAAAGACATTGTTGGACATTATCAATACCAACAACATTGTCGATAACCAGTAAACATAACATTTATCGTTAAATACACATATTTATTGACGACAGCACTAGTGCTAACGACATTATTGACTGCTGGTAAATAATTAGTCTAATGACATGCATATTTTTGTACAGATTTACCGTAACAACTTTGGTATTGTTACCAGTTGGTGAATACTATATTTACATATAAATACATACAAATACTCATATTTACTAGAAAGGCTTCAACATCGTCATTGATCCGTAAATGCACACAAACTGGTACGTCGTTGACATTGTAAAGAACAAAACCACAGGAAAAAAAAAAAAACATAAAAATTTGTTCAACTGATAGATTTCAGAAAAAAAGAACATCACATTTTTCTAACGAGATTCGACATTGTCCACTTGGCACCACCTGCCACCACCACCATTGTCGACATTCCTTTCCGTCACAGAATCAAAATCTCCCGATGAATATGTTGGTTTGCCTAGATAATTTCAATAAAAGGCACTGGAATTCAACAGAATGGGATTTTAAAGTTTTTCTTAGAAATTAAGGTTCCATCTCATGGTGCGATGTACAAATATAAAAAAAGCAAAAGAAACTTGAACTCACTGGTTTGAAAAATAGTTGTGTGATCAAGTATTTTAAAACCTTCAAGCCTTTCTTGCTGTAATAGAACAGATGGACTGAAGTAATAAAACAGAATCCAATAAATCTTGTTTGAAGTTTAATCAGAGATATTATTTATTTTAATAGTTAAAATAAATTTTTTTGATAATTATCTCAATTATTTGTAGTATCTGATAAAAATAAATGATAATTATTATGGAGTATCTGTTTTAACATTTAAAAATGATAGTATTATTACATCACATGAAAATCATACGTGCTTATATAAAAATGGATAGATACATATGCGCACATTCTCTATTAATTTACTTCATATATATATATACACACATACATACATACATATATATATATATATATATTTCGAGTGCACCATATGGCAAACGCGATATATATTGGAGTCTTAGCTATTTATTAACCCTCCTCTGCATACATGAATCCTTCAAACTTCACTAATTTTGAAGCAAAAGTGGCTTTTCCCAGTCAACTTCACAATTTGCACTATCCGAGTGTTCATTCACCTTGATATTCAAACTAGGTATTCGATCATCGTTATGTTGTTTAAGCTGCTTTAGGTCTTTTGCTTTGCCCCATAGTACCACATATAAGCCAAGAATCACAGCAAACGCACCCACTATGCTGAGTATACAAAAGACAATTTGATTTAAGAAACTTTGACACGATGAAACCAAGAAATGAGACAAAAATGGTGGAAAATGTTTAAGCTGCTTTAATCAGACTTGAAATATAATTAAATTATATTACCTTCCAACATATAAGATTTGATCCATGAAAAAAATGGCTATAATGGTCGCAATAACAGTGCTGAGTGGAGTGAACATGACAGAAAAGACAGGACCAGTTTTAGATATGCACCACACTTGAATGAAGAAGGACATGGCTTCACCAATTGCCTGCAAAAGATATTTTCAAGTTAGCAAATCCGGATACTCAACACCTTGAAAATTTTTTGGAAAATTTTTTTTTTTAATTAAATCTAACATAAAGTCTAATGGTAGACGGTGAAATCTATAGTTTAATTTGTACTAAAGAGGATCAAAAATCAATCTTGACGTCATAAGAGCCAAAAGCGGCCACCATTCATCAGTTTTGACAATAATTATCACTTAGCGTCTATTTAGCATATGAGAGACCCACAAATTTATAGTTACCTTACTCTTAATATGAGAGGTACATTTACTGAAACACTTAGGTTTTGGCTTCGTTATTTAAAAAAAGTTCAAAAGAGCTTTAAAACGCTTAAGAGAAACAATAATGGAGAAGAAATTTGAGACTATGGTGTCGCTTGGTTAATAAAAACTCTCTCTAGGGCTAAAGGATAGCTCTTTTTTGTTTTGATTTTTTTTTTCTCCCTCTTCTCTCTATGCTTTTTAATTTTATTTTTTATTTTTTAGGGGGAATAGCAAGTTTTAAAATATTTGAATTAAATAGCATATTTACTTGGTAAATCACTTATTTACATATAGTAAATACTTTATTTATTGTTAGTAAATTAACACTTTACCTATAAAAGTATTTACTATATTTTCTTTTTCTTTTTCTTTTTTCAATTTTCCCTTCTAGTTTAATGATTAAAGAAGGTTTTATTATTTTAATTTGAATAGACTTTCATTATTTTGATTAAAGTAAGATTTCCTTATGGAATTCGAATTCTAAGATATTAGAACTGCTTAATTTTGAATTAGACATTCCCTTAACACCATGATTGGAAGATTCTAACAAAATTTTTAAGCATTTTAGGGACAGTTGACTCCTCTAGTCTATTGCGTAGTTGTAGTCGACTCTTAGGTGTTGCAATCGTTTTAGGATGATCCTTAGTTTGAACCGTCTCTAATTCCTATAGTTAATCTCTCCTTTTTTCCCCCTCCTAGTGGCTGTTGATTGAAAGGTCTTGTTAAAATGTCACCTTAGAGGTCGATTTTTCCAGTTGTAGTCTTTTGATCATGGTAGACCCTCGAGCCTTGGTCGACTCACTCTGGTGGCCAAAGCCAATCCAAGTTGTCACAGAATGGCTAACAGTTTGTTTGCCTCATAGTTCATGAGATTTGAGCCAAAAGAGCCGGTCCATACTAGTGTTTTGGCAATTTTTTTTGAGGCTTGATTCAAACTATTGATTTGATGTTACAAAAAAATACACTCAAAAATTTTAGTTCAACGCCCTTGTTTTCAAACGGTTCAAACTAAGGATTCTTTTGACTTGTTGGGTTGAAACATGGTGGCTTCAGGATTTATGGTTTGAAATGGAAAGGTTTATAAAAATCTAATTCAACTTTCGGTTAACACAATTTGGAAACGATAAAGAATTAGACTCAAAATTGGGAGGGGTTTTTTCTTTTTTCTTTTTCAAAAATCAAATCAATGTTTTGAACCAAGCAACAAAAAGATTTTCCAAACATTGGTTCAAACACTATGAACCAACGAGCCAAGTGAGCTTCTAAAGTTAAAGCACATTTTTCAAATTCTTTCAATTTCAATTCAAACTACAAAATTTCTAACCAATATGAACCAAATGGACCTAAGATTTAGGAGCAAAGTTATGCTCCAACACAAACAATGAGGTGATTATAATATATATTTTTTCTTGAAATAAAATCTCCTATTAGTTTTTTCATTGTTTGTAACAGTTTTTTACTTGGGTGATTGAAATATCTCTATTCCGCACATATTTGTTTTTGATTTTTTGAAATAAATAAAACAAGTTGAACTGTTAATTACGACAATCGGTTGACTACATACAGGAGCGCATCTAGAGAATATTATATTTTGATTTTTAATGTTATATTTTGATTTTTAATGCAAGTCTCGCTTTACATGCGGATTACGTTACGTATGCACAGACTGTCACAAATACGTAGATCTAAAAATAAATGCGCCCTCAAGTTTAAGCTATTGACTTGAAAGATTGATATTATAATTAATTTTTTAGAAAGATCATTCAAGTTACATGAAGGATTCAGTGAAGAAATTTAGGTCAAGTGTATGAGGTTTAATTACTTACTGCAAATAAACAACTTCCGAGTTGAAGAACTGAATGCGGAATCCATGCATTGGGGTTATGATCGATGAGCAATGTAAAAATTGATGATTGTATGCTTGACAAGAACAACATCCAAAAGGTTGTAAACAAGTGGTCAGGGCAGGCCTCTGAAACTGGGACCTGTATTTCGCAAACATGTAGAATAATTAGCGCTCACATATATACACATACATGCACAGACACACAGGTACTAAAAAACTAGACTTGTAGTTACAATAGATTTTAACAAAACTTTTAGTCACAATAAAATGTCGTTACTAGTATGTATATAGTCACAACTATAATTGAATATTTATTGCAACTAAAACTTTTAGCCACAAAATTTTTAATCACGAAAACATTTAGTTATACAATAATATTGTGACTTAAAGTTTTGCTAAAACTTATCTTATTAAAAAGTCCAAATTTTGGTGGCCACGTAATGCATATATTTATGCAAGTTGTCTTTTAATTACAAAACATTTACTTGTTTACGTTAAGACCTTCTTTTATTTTCTTTCTGTTTCAACATCCCTAATTACAGAAGAAAATATACTACAAATTCAAGAAAAGAAATATCAAGAATAAAAATTACAGCCCGCATGCAGGAAAAATGCTATAAAAGCCAATAGCCGGAGGTCGTCCTTCCCAGTAGATTATGTTAATTAAGCAGTGTCGAAGATTGTAAATTTGGAAAGAAATTAAATACCTGCATAACTATCCAAAACGAATTGCAACAGCAGTTTATGAATAGAAATAGGCAACCGAGCTGCAAATTCTGACCTCCTTCCAAGCTCATTAAGATTGATTCTGAGGACTGTAACGATTTTGTGTTTACAAATAACGCTGGGCCTTTAACTAACGCCATGCATATACCTCCACCGATGCATATAATTGTCCCAATTATCTTGGCAACGCTTCTAAATCTTCGTGGATTAATTTTCTCCAATCTAATAAAAAAAGAACATGTATATATGAAAAGAACTTTCTCCAATCTAAATTATCTAATTATAAGCCTACACACTTAATGCATCATGAATTTACCCCACAATGGTCGCCATGACAAAGGTGATTGCCGGGATCAAGTTAAGCATTGCGGTTGCTATTGTTGAAGAGGACAACTTCAAGCCTTGAAAATAGGTGTTATTATTGGCCGTTACACTGCATGTAAATGAAATAAATAAGCTAAAAATAGGTTCGTTTTAAATTTGTATTATACCCAAATTCATTCACATTTATTCCAAAAAAAAAAAAAATTGAAGATTACCCAATTATAGAGGTCAAAAGTATCAACGAGAAGCTTCTTAATGTTAATGACGTATTGTCTGGACTTCTCCTGTAATTTATCAACAAGTTTAACACGATTTCAAGCTACAATATTCAAAAGAACAAAAATAGAATAGACAAATTATGAAGAAGAGAAATTAGCTAAGAGACAGAATATGATGAATACCATCTGGAGAAAAAAGCCAAAGGAGCCATGATAATAGTAGCGAAAGATTGGCGGTAGAGAACAAACACCAAAGGGCTCATTCCTTGTGACAGAGCAACTTTGCTGAAAAGCGTGACTCCTGCCGTGAAACATTGCAACACAACCATGGCTATTACAGCCTTGTAATTACTCTCCACCAATCCCATACTCGACACTTCTTATCGATCTCCTGCAGAGAAAACCCTGAGATCTGAACCCAATATGTAATTGTGTGTATATACAAGAGCTACGATATGTGTATTTATTAATAAAAGTAAAGTCAAGGATTTCAGTGTTTGTGACAAATTTTTAATACTAACTAATGCTGTGAGTTATTCTACTCCTGTAATTTGTAGATAGAATGACGTGCCTTGGGTCATGGAAAAACATTTCCAATAATTAGAAAAAATAATAAGACTTGCTGCTTGTTTTTATTTGGACTTAAAAATATTATACAACTGTAAATAGTGTTATATAAACTAAGAAATATAAAGGCAAAGTGAGAGATTTTAGAGAGAGAAAATAGAGAGAGAAAGACTGTTGAACTCTTAATTTTATATGATACAAAGGGTAAGAGAATGGGGAATTTATAGGAAATTTTTTGCATGCTACAGCATTTGCTACAGTAGTCATAATTGCTATAGTACCGTAGACTGCTATAATAATCATTAATCACAGCCGTAATTGCTACAGTAACCCCACCAGATTTGACTTCTTATTTATGCTGATGTCAGCGCTTACTTCAGCATGAATATACATATCTAATTTTGGACAATGATTATTGGTGGACAGACACAATTGATTATTCATAACACTCTCTCTTGAATATCCACCATTTTATGATGTTTCATTAAAAACCTTAGCTAGGAAAAACCCATTGGGATAAAAACTACAGCGAAGGAAAAAAGAGTACATCATTTTTATAAAGATGCTCCATGCTACCTTGTTAAAAACCTTAGTACAAAAAACCATATAGGACAAAACCATAGCAAGGGAAAAGGAGTACAGCTGGTGTAGACTCCCCCTCAAGTTGACACTAGTTGCTCTTTACATGTCTAAAAGTTGATGTGGAAAGTGCCTTTGGAAAAAGATCTGCAACATTGTCACTTGAACGAGTGCATTGAACATCAATATCTTTATTTTTTTAAAGCTCTTGGGTGAATGAAAAGAATTTTAGAGGTATATGTTTTGTTTTGTCACTCGTGATGTATCCTTTCTTTATCTAAGTGACACATGCATTATTGTCTTTAAACAATACTATTGAATCCTTATCAAGTGGTAATCCACAAGTGGCTCGAATATGTTGAGTTATGGACCTCAACCACACACATTCTCAACTTGCTTCATGGGGCGCAATGATTTCAGCTTGATTTGATGAAGCAACAACTACCATTTGTTTTTATGAACGCCAAGAAATCGTAGTACCTCCACTTGTAAATACATATCTAGTCTGAGATTTAGCTTTATGTGGATATAATAATTAACCTACATCTGCATAACTAATTAGTCCTTATTTTGATTATTTGGGATAAAATAAACCCAAGTCAGTTGATCCTCGAAGATAACGAAATATGTGCTTAATTCCATTCCAATGTCTTCGTGTAGGAGCTAAGCTAAATCTTGCTAATAAGTTAATAGTAAAAGCAATATCTAGTCTTGTATAATTAGCAAGATACATAAGAGCTCCAATTGCACTTAGGTATGATATTTCAGGAGCAATAGCCTCTTCATTATCTTCACAAGGATAGAATGGATTTGTTTCCACATTGAGCAATATGTTTACCATTAGTGTACTTAAAGGATTTACTTTGTCCATATTAAAGCCTTTTAAGACCTTTTTGGTATAATTTGATTGATACAAAAGTATTCGACTTTGTAAATGCTCAATCTATAAACCAAGACAATACTTGGTTTTTTCAAGGTCTTTTATTTCAAATTCCTCCTTTAAGTATATTACTGTCTCAAGAATTTCTTTACGAGTTCCAATGATGTTTAAATCATCAACATAGACAGCAATAACCGCATATACAAATGTTGTTTTCTTAATAAAAACACATGGGCAAATAGGATTATTTTCATATTCTTTCTTTAATAAATATTCACTTAAACGATTATATCCCATGCGTTCAAATTGCTTTAATTCATACAATGATTTCTGTAACTTGATCAAGTAAATTTCTTTGGGTTTGAACTTTGATGCTTCAAGCATTTTAAATCCTTTAGGGATTTTCATATAATTATCACTATCAAGTGATTTGTATAAGCACGCTATAATAGCATCCATAAGACGCATTTCTAAATTTTCAAAAATTGGTAGGCTGATTAGATATCGAAACGAAATTACATCCATTATTGGAAAATACATTTCTTCATTGTCGATTCTAGGTCTTTGTGAAAAATCTTGTGCAACAAGTTGAGCTTTATAACTCACAATCTCGTTTTTCTTATTTCGTCTCCACACAAAGGCCCATTCATATCCTACAAGCGTCATAGCTTCAGGTGTGAGAATAATAGGTCCAAAAACTTTACGCTTATTGAGCAAATTTAATTCAACCTATATAGCGTCTTTCTATTTAGACCAATCGTGACTATTTTTACATTCAGCGATAGATCTTGGTTCAAGATCCTCACTTTCAATGACATATACCACTAAGTAAGAAAATATTTCATTAATATTTTCTATTTTATATTGATCCCATAATCCTCTTACATTGACATAATCAATAGAAATCTCATGATTTTTTAAACCTTTTGGGTTTTGGGCAACATCAAGACTGTCTTGATTTGTCTCATTCTATGTTTCTTTTGGAACACATTCCTCCTATATATTTTACATGGTTACTACATTCATTAAACACATCTCAAGTTCTTCATAAACTACTAGACTAATTAAATGTTGTGTCCACCACAAAAAGAATATACTCATGTGTTTGGACTACAGGTCCAAATACATCTCGCTTTACGAGATAATCCTATTCTGCCTAGATTGTGTCTTATACATTTTGGTTAGTTAATTCTATGTCGATATTCTTCAAGGAACTTTGGTTCAAGACCCTTGCTTTCATTGATTATATCAAGTATTTCATACGCAAGCATGTTGTCGACAACAATTTTCTCATGATTCCATCATTTTTCTGTGCTGACATAATTTGTTGAGATCTCAACATTTTCAATGTTTTCAGGTACTTAGACCATTTTGAGGGTCTTATTTTTATTTATGTTAGTCTGGCAATATGGCCTCTTTAGGAGCACCATTCTTTCCAAGAATGCCAGTTTCTTTTTCTTTTTCACAAAATTTCATCTTTGGAATCGATTGATCTATCATGCTTTAGGCGTGCTTAAACTCATTCGCTACTACATTTTCATTTTGCCCAATAGGAACACAAACATGAGCTAGAATATTAGCAGCTGATATGTGACCTAGTCACTTTCTTTAAATGCATTTGATAATTTATAATATTCTATAGATTAATTAATGCGAGGATCAAAATCATGATGCATTTCATTTCTATTTTTCCAACTTTTTCTTTTCTCCCCCTGATGCTGGGAAAATTATTTTATCAAATTGACAACCGGTAAATCTTGCCAAATAAATATACCCCTCATGGGTTTGATATATAGAAGGGATTCAAACCTAACGTAATTCCAAGTTTTCTTTAAGGGGTCGTATCTTTATGCGTTGTGGTAGAGCAATTAGTACATATACTACACAAACAAAAATACTTAGATGGGATATATTTGGTTATTGATCAAATGTTGTAATAAGAGGTATTTATAATAAGCATTTAGTCTAATGCAATATGTAAGAAAACATAACCTATATATTCATGTTATAAAATTAATATATGAGAATATTGATTTGACTGCATATGTGTGTGATTCAATCACGTATATAAATGCAATGTAATCACAAAGATATAATGCCTACCTATGCATAAAGTATCGCAACATATTATATTCACAACAATTGACAAATCAATGTGATACACATAGTAGTCATAATGAAAATAAGTTTATGATTTTACATTATTAATGAAAATCTCATGAAAAAGCAAATAATAGAATTTCTTCATTAACTTTCTATTTGGCCTTGTTATTAGGATAATCCATATCAAACTTCATGTAAACATAAATGATAGGAATAACATCTCAAATATATTATTGTAATAAGACAATGCAAAATCCGACAAACATAAAGAACAAAAATATATCATGTCATAAAAGCATTGTTTAGTATATAAGAGTAATATCTAGTTATCACCAATATCTCTTTCAACAAAATCATCAGTAAAATCAGAAGCATCAAAATGAGTTGAATCATCTGTAGTATCAAGATGTTTGGAAAATTCACTTCCTTCTCTTTCCATATTAGGGATACCTTATAAAGCTTACATATATGCTCCGGAGTTAGACAAACTCGAGACCAATGCCCTTTAGTACCACATCTATAGCATGAATATTTAGGATTCTTGGAAGAATTTTCACGAACATTTTTCCCTTTATCATGTCTTCCTTCATGATGCTTCTTTTGGATTATGTAGTTTTGTGTGGGGTAAAAAACTACTTTGACCACATCCCTGACCATGGCCACAACCATAACTATGTCTACATCCACAGCCATGGCCATGACCACGACTGTGATTTTGTCCTCATCCAAAATTTTCAATACTTGCAATATTTGATTTTGAAAATGTTGCCGAACCTATAGGACGAGACTGATAATTTTTTATCAAAAGCTCATTGTTTTTCTCTACTACCAAAAGAGAAGAAATTAGTTTAGAATATTTCTTAAAACCACGCAACTGGTATTGTTGTTGTAAGGTTATATGGGATGCATGAAATGTGGAGTAAGTATTTTCTAACATTTCTTCATTAGTAATTTTCTCTTCACAAAACTTCAACTGCGAAACTATTATGAACATAGCAGAGTTATAATCACTAACTTTTTTAAAGTCTTGCAATCGCAGAGCATTCCATTCATGATGAGTTGTTGGAAGTATAACTCCTTTTTGATGATCAAATATTTCTTTAAGATCCTTCCATAAGACACTTGGATCTTTCATAGTGAGATATTCACATTTTAAACCTTCATCAAGGTGTCTATGAAGGAAAATTATCGCTTTTGCCTTATGCTGTGATGACATGGTATTGCTTTCTTTGATTGTCTCCAAGAGATCCATTGACTTAAGATGCATTTCTACATCAAGAATCCTAGGCATGTAATCTTTTCCTATGATATCCAATGTAATGAATTCAAGCTTTGCAAGGTTTGACATGGTGATAACTATAAGAAATGTAAAAGTGATTAGAATCATGATTTTGTTAATTCAATGCATAAGTACTACAAGCAATACATGTTATTAAAGTAAATAGCAATAATTAAAAGAGGAATAACTATAAGCATTATTGCTACAGTAAAAAGTTGAAATTCAACTAGGGATAAATTTGAAATAAGAAGAATGATGATTTGAACAATAACAATAGTAAGAAGAAATATTGTAACTATGTTAAACATTTTGTGAAAATCTAACTATAAATGATTTCTAGAGAGGAGATAAGATATTGAATAAGAGGAGAAATGATATGTGAGAGTTAAGAATTTACCAATTTATAGAACAAAAACTAGCTGTTATTTAGCCGTTTTATTATTGTTGGAATAGTGTGATAACCATTAGAATAGTATAAAGACGGTATTGCCCTTGGTCGGTATTTTAAGAAAAGTACAAAACTATAATTTGTAATGGTAGCATCTAAACAAATACATAAACAATACCAACTATAAATTCAAGATACACAACAAAGAGTTAAGAAATATATAAATATATATATGTGCAGAAATAGTAACATGAACATACCAATCTACTAGATAAACCTTTCGAAGGGTGTATATACAAAATAGATTTAAGAAATTTATAATAATTTTGTAATCACACCACACTTATAATTAGGCTGCAGAGCCTCCACCTTATAGAGATGGTATTATACAAATACAAAAACAAGTGAAAGAAATGATATACCTTTGCCTTTGCATATGAGGGGTAGAGACTTGAGTTAAAATAAGAGCGTTTATGCTGATATCATATTATAAAAACTAAGAAATATAAAGGCAAAGTAAGAGATTTTAGAGAGAGAAAATAGAGAAAGAATGTCATTGAACTCTTAATCTTAGATAATACAAAAAGGCAAGACAATGGGGTATTTATAGGATGCTTTTGGTATGCTAGAGCATTTACTACAGCAGTTGTAATTGCTACAGTAGCTTGAAATGCTACTGTAACATAGCCTTCTACAATAACCATGGCCGCCATTGCTACAACAATTCTGCTAGATTTGACTTTCTTATTTATGCTGATGTCAGCGCTTATTTTAGCATGAATATACAAATCTAATTTTGGACACTATTTCTTGGTGGATAGACACAATTCATTATTCATAACAAATAGAACTTTGTCAGTATTATTGTTGTTTTGTTTTTCATTTGTAAGGCTATTGCTTTGGTCATTATTAAGTATTTACCATTCTAGAGCTTATTTTGAATTTTGAAAGTTGTCCTTTTCTTTTAAAAATTGGTAAGGTGAATTTATTTATTTATTATTTACATCAAATATGGTACAATTTAGTTGAGATGTGTGATTTATTTCATTCCTATTCACTATTTATTAATTTTTTGTCTACATATATATTGTCACCCACACAGCGCAAAATGTTTTACGTTATTAGTTTTTGGTAAAGATTCATATCAGTAAAGAAGATCGACAAGGTTTTTGGTGCTTTTTTTGCTGAGAATTGTTTGGTTGATTTTTGTTAATATCGATATCAATTAGCCGTATAATTATGTGAATATTTTTATTTACTTTTATTTTTCATTTCTTTGTTTAAATTTTTTGTAATGTTTGTTTTGTCAAGGAGTTTTAAGATGTTCACAAAGAGTCTCAAGTTTTTCCTGACAATATTTGGAGCCATTCTATAACAGTTGGTGGAGGTACAAAAAATTTCTAATTGAGTTTTCTCATTACGGTTTCTCTAAAGAGTGCCAATTGTAAGTTTTCCTTAAGAGTTTATATAGCATAACAAGAACTTGGATGGAATGTGGAGATGGTATGACCATTTTTACCAAAGACTTATCGATGAAGCATATTTTTTGTTGGAAGACATGGCTAAATTTGACTGTTAGAATTGAAATTTTCCATAGAACAGCCAAGGTTGGGAGGGCAATTCTACATTTGTAGAGCCACAATTTGACACCCAACATCAAGAGACGATGAATGACCTAGAATACTTACTTACTCAAAGTCTGAAGAGGATACATTAAATGACGGTGGAATCATTGGAAACCATAAGGTGTATGGCAACAATATTGGAGCACTATAACGAGTTGATATGCTCACTCCTACCAAAGATGCTCTATTTAAAGGCATACAAGATTGTCACCTTGAAGAGCTGATGTAATCAACAATTTCTACCATAGATACCGAGAGACACTAATAGAAATTGTTAATTACACGAAGTTTATTTCATGATGGTTTATGGAGAACCATCGTATCAAGTGAGGTAAAAAATGTTGGAGGCCTGCAAAAAATACGAAGACCATCATTGAAAGAGGAGTTTCCATAATGGTTTTTAAGTAGGCTTACATGACGATTTATTTCAAAAACTGTCGTGTAATGTTCGAATTTTGCTTAGCTTACATGACGATTTATCTAAAAAACCATCGTGTCAGCTAATTATTGTAATATAATTGCAAAATTATAACATTATAAATATAATAATAGCAATAATTTACAATAATAAATATAAAATACAATTAAATATTTTATGATAATATTGCAACAATATTATTAATTAATGCAAATATTAGTATAAATTAATAATCTATTATTAAGAATTATAAATTACTAACATTAGTATATTATTATTACCATGAAAATATTATTATTTTAAATTAATTTTATTGTATGATATACATATAAATATTTTATTAATATCAGCATTAAATAATATTAGCTAATGTTAATATTAATACTTTACATGATAGTTTTTGTAAAAAACCGTCGTTTAAGGTACTATTTTATTTTGTTAGCTTACATGACAGTTTTTTTAAATATCCATCGTGTGAGATGCCTTTTGACCCAGCCCACCAACTCAATAAACAAATGTAGAACGTGAATAGCCCCTTCAAAAAAAGACTCAAATGTCCAAAAACAAACATGAATAGCACCTCTGTTGCCGACCCTTTTTCCATTACCATCCCTTTCTGTCGCCACCCCTTGTAAGCGTTAATTTACATTATATTTTTATTTTTTGATATTATTGAATTTTTTGGCTTGTGAATTTAAAGAGTATAATAATTTATCTTCAAATTTATGGATATATATGAATTTGAATATGATGGGTATGATGTGGATTTATGAAATCATGATTAATATTGTATGGGTATGATTAATTTGTGAATATTATTGTGGATTTAGATGTATAAGTTGATTAATTGGTATGAAATGTATATATTTTGATTTAGAATTTGTGAAATGGATAAGACATGGATATGAGATTATAGATTAAATAATGATACGCAAATGGTGTTGAAGAATTTTTGTTATTTGCCAAAAATCATCCCTAAGGGGATAAAATTCAGTGTCCATGTATTCAACGTGGAAATCATAGATCTCACTCAATTGAAATTGTTAGAGGACATTTATTTTGACATGGTATAGATTCTGGTTACCAAAGATGGCATTATCATAGTAAGTTTTTTTTCAATCTAACTTCGAGTACCAGAGAAAAATAACCTATTGTGGAGGAGGATAACATAGGTGATCATGACAATATGGTTAACATGATAAATGATTTCAAAAAACACTTTGTACACTTTCTGGGGTTATTTGAGATAATGATGAATGATGCTGAGGCACCCGTGTGTGAGGGGTGTACAGATTTTACAAACTTATTTACTTTAGTTGGATTATGAAATTTAAAGATGTTAGGTGTTTAGTCAAATTCTAGTTTCATAAATCTTTTGGAATTTCTAAGAAAGCTTCGACTGGAGGGTAATAAATTATTAACTAGTATGTATGAGGTTAACAAGACTTAAAGCACCTTGGGAATGAAGTATAAGAAATTCACATTTGTGAAAATGATTGTGCTCTTTATAGGAATGAGTATGAGGACTTGAATAATTGCCCAGTTTGTAAAGAGTCAAGATGGAAGAAAGGAAAGGAACCAAAACAGTAAGAAAGGAGTGCCAACGAAGGTGTTGTGGTATATTCTACCTATACAACATTTTAGGCGTTTATTCAGAAATGCAGAGCATGCCAAGAATTTGACATGGCATCATGGCAAACAAGTCGTCAATAGTATGCTTAGACATTCGATGGATTCACCATCGATCATCTCTAGTTTAGTGTCGATCTAAAAAGTTTACATTTCACTTTGTTGATGGATAGAATGAACCCACATAGTAACATGAGTAATAGGCATAGCACTTGACCCATACTACTTGGCAAAAGCTCTTATGTTGACTCTATTTATTTTGGGTCCTCACTAACTAAGGAATGACATTAACGTGTACTTGGCGCCGTTAATCAATGGCCTAAAGAACTTATAGGAAAATAGAATTGAAGTTAGAGGTGCTTATCAAGAAGAGACATTCACACTCTGTGCAATGTTGGTATGGACAACTCATGACTTCCTGCATATAGCAATTTATTCGGTTATTTAGTGAAGACTTCTATTGGTTGTCCTATTTGTATGTATGAAACATCTTACAAATGGTTAAAGAATGGTAAGAAAAACATTTTTCTTGGCCATAGAAGATGGTTGTCAAGAAATCATCTTTATCGTAAACAAAGGAAAGCTTTTCTTGATAACACTGAATAAAGCTCCTCGGCCTTTGACAGGTGAACAAGTATTTGAAAAGGTAAAGAATTGGGAGTAGTACTCAGGAAAGGAAACCAAAGTGAGGCTAAGCTAGAGATAAATGGACCTTGAAGAAGAGATCAATCTTTTACGAGTTTTCTTTAGTCATTGCCTAAATGTTATGCATATTGAGAAAAGCATTTGTGAATCAATAGTCAGCACGTTACTTGACATTTTAGAAACACTAAAGATGGTGAAAACGCACGGTTAGATCTAATGGTGATGGATTAGGCCTAATTTGTTTTCCGAGAAAAGAGGATACTTACCTTCTTTGAAGTACATGTTATCAGGAAGGAAGAAGAGAAAGCTTTGTGAATGGCTTCCTTTGTTGAAAGTACCATATATATATTCTTCAAACTATAAACAGTTGGTTTTAGTGAAGGATTTGAAACTTATTAGCATGGTTATCTAAACTCTCGGCTCCTTGAGGGTTGGCCATAAAATCATGACATCCTTTTCATCAGGGGTGGGGGTTTTTTGCACACTATTATATAGTAGGTATTTAGCGACAACGTTATAACAAAGCTAGTACATTTACCTCAAAATATCATCGCAAAAAAGATGGAAATTTGTATTACCTATTTATGATGACAATTGTCGCAAAAAACATAACAACACAAAATGTACTCTAGCACAAGCTAGATTGGTGACAACTGGCAGGTATTTGCAATGACATCTCCAAATACTAATGAAGTACAGCTGGCTTTGAGGAGTTGGAGATATTTTCTCTTAGGGTATCTGTGATGGCATGTCATCATAAATAATTGGAAATTTTAACTTTTTGGAAAAAAAATTGACAAAATTTTTGGCGCTTGGGGTTTGAAGGGGATGTTCATGACTTGGTGGATGGGGCTTTGTCACTAGTGGGCTAGCTCTCTCTAGTGGTTATCAATGGTGGCCTGGAGGCATGATGGGCAAATCTAGTAAAGAGAAGCCTTCTTGCTTTACAGGCTAGAGGCTTTGGTCGAGTTTTCATTGATGTTCCTTTGGCCTCGGTGGGAAGATGGAGCCATAGTGGTGCCATTTTCTTGGGTTGACAGAGGTGGTCACCAAAGATCTGTTTGGGTTCTCTACCAATGTTTTGGTAAGTTTACACAGTCTTCATCCTTACTCGATAGTGGCTGGCTTATCACCAGTGTCTTCGTTATCAATGGTTGGGTTTTACCAATTTGTTTTATGCTTTGTGTTCATCAAATAAAATCGCCCTTTCACTGTTTAGAAGTAGTTTAGCTTCTGTGTTTTGTTGGTTTGTGGTTGTAAAAACAAAGGTAGTCTCCTCACCTCTGGTTTTAATTTGTTTGTCTCTTCCCCTTGCTATCGGTGGAATGTGTGTAGCTGTCTGGCAAGACCTTAGTCTAGACTGTGTTGTAAGTTCCCTCGGGGATGAGGGTTTAGTTTCAGTCAATTGGTCTTTTTCATTGACTGTGTGGGAAACAAGATTTTAACGTGCTCTATTTTATATGTCGACTGTGTTGGAAAAATAGTACATAGTAGAATTTAAAAATTTTTATATTAGAATATTTTTTAAAACATAAGTTTGACACACTATATGCATAAATTAACCAGATCTTACTAACCTTGTAAATATCGAAAAGCTTCCTCAATCAATGAAGAGAAGTAACGTTTTAGAAAGACCACAACTAACTGGCCTTCTTTGCTATTCTCTATCCACCATCGAAGTGAGTGTGGGCTCACACGTATAGCTATTCCACCAGGCGACTCTCCTTCCAACCAATTTAGAGAACCCAAAGCTGGTGTTCGTGATTTGTAAACAAGAGCTCTCAGGGAGTTTTCAGAATCTCACAAGCAAAGTTTTACTCTTATCTCTTAATTGATCTAAACAATAATAAGACTCACTCCTTTTTTATAGACATTGGGCCTAGGAGTCAGTCCTTATTAGATAATGTCTCAAAATTTGAATCAGAATCAAATTCGGTCAATATCTGATAAAATCTATGTGAAAACACGTGATCTTTTTATCACGAGATCGGCATGCCGATCTGTCTAACCGGCCTGTCGAACTTGCCATATCGACAGGCCAAAGCTAAAGATCGACATGCTAAACATGCTATAAAAATCTCAGTGAATCTTTTATTTTCCACCCGAAATTTTTTAGCATAAAGTTTCAGTTTTAATTCAAATAACCCAATAGAGAAGTTATCTAATTAAAAACAACTTTATCTAGATAACCTCTAGGAAAATAAATGAATTCCTAATAATTCAACAAGTTTATTCTGAATTAATTCAAAATTAGTCCAACTGATAAACAGACAAGAATTATCTGATCCTGATAATTTAATAGTTTATCTTGAATTAATTTTATCACAAAATTAATTCAACCGATAAACAAACATGAATTATTTGATTTTTTTGAATTTCAGCCAATTTGATAAATCTGACATAAGTCACCAATTATTGGAAAAGCACTCCATATCGTTACAAGATTTTTGTGAGCTAACAAAGGGGATCTGATGGACCTATATAGTTAAAGCTCTCGACAATTATGAAACCCTATATCCTAGATATACATTTCATAATTATCAACTCCAATGCTACTCTACTAAAAGCTTGGAGCTGCACTCTCGAACTATATAGAATTATAAAGCCGGTATAGCTAAGTCTCCATGACATATCATAATATATAGTATTCCTATAGGATTATCCATAATCGGCTTAAGGACAAGTTCTGTCTTACCTTTCCGATTATTTTTATCTTACGTTCCATTATCTCACTATTGGAAAACTTACCATCCAAAGATAGTATGCCATTCAGTTACACCTATGTATCCAAATGGTTAAGCGCTTCCGTTTTTTAATTACAAGATAACGCATATAAGAGGATATCACTACTCCTAAAGAGGAGCTATGGATTTCATATCAATGAAAAACAGGTCTACGCTATCAAGAATCATGCCTGCAACGTACCAACATGCGTACCACTATAAAAATGTGGATGTCACCCTTTGGTACATCAAAAGATAAAATTCAAGACAACAGGCCCACTATTCATTTCAGGATTAAGATACAATTCAAATGATTGTCTAAAGTGAATTGATTTGTCGAGACGAAATTATTAATCCAAATCAATTCACTTTATGTCCCAATCCAACACATCGTCACCTATGATAATGTGCCAATGTTTCTATTCACGGAGTCCACATCCGATGGTCAAGACAAACCATCTCTCAATAGAGACATAGACAACATAATGATCTTTGCATGAATAAAGAGCCTAACTGTATTCCCTCGATTGCAAATCTTATTATTTAGACTGTCACCTTAAAAATCGTGTCTTCCATATAATCTATCCATTATATGCCTAGTTCTTAAAGGTTTAGACCGACAATCTTAGACTTTTGTTTGCTTAACATACATTCAATAAATATGAACGTAAAGAGGATAGGATTTGGTATACAAATAATCAATAAATTCTTTATTGATAAAAAGGTCTCCAAAAACATATTACATTTTACTCCTTAGGGCATACACATCTAACAATCTCCCACTTGCACTAAGTGAGTAAATATGACAAATCTTGCATCCCCATAGCTTCCATATACCTCTTGAAGACTCTCCCAATAAGTGAGTTGGTGAATGGATCAGCTAAATTGTCTTCTCATGCGATTTTGCACACTATGACGTACCTGCCTTCGACGAAGTCCTTTATCACATGATGCTTTTGATCAATATGCTTACTCTTCTTGTGAAATCATGGTTCCTTAGCATTAGCTACCGCCGCACTATTATCACATTATAGCAATACCGCTTATCCATAATAGGAACAACCTCAAGATCCCTAAGGAAATTGCGGAGCTATACTGCTTCTTTGGAAGCATCACTAGCTACCACATACTCGGCCTCCATCATTAAATCCAAAGTACAATCTTACTTCACACTTCTCTAACTGATGGCACCGCCGCCTAGAGTAAACACAAACCCCGAAATCGATCTCCTAGAATCCAAACAGGATTGAAAATCTAAATCAGTATATACAAGTATATACCCTCGAGTCCTTATCAAGTTACCACAACCTAGTGGTTCGACCCCTGATTCGCCTGGTATCGACTTACAATCCCAACCGCATAATAAATATAAGGTAGTGTGCAAAGCATGGCATACATGAGACTACCTACTGCCGAAGCATAAGGCACCTTCTTCATGTATTCTCTTTCTTCATCAGACTTTAGAAAGTCTTTCTTAGAAAGAGTAATTCCAGACCTAAATGGTTGCCCACCTTTCTTAGAATCCTACATTACAAACCTCCTAAGAATTTTATCTATGTACTCGGTCTGGGACAAAGCTATCATTTTGTTCTTACTATCCTGAAAGATCCAGATACCTAGAACAAAATTAGCCTCACCCAAGTCCTTCATGTCAAACTACTTGATCAACCATATTTTGACTGATGATAACGCCCCAACGTCAATGCCAATTAGCAGAACAATGACCTTGAACCCATCTAGTTGTTCCATATAAATTGACTCATCAAGATAGCCATTTAAAAAAGCAGTCTTGACATCCATCTGCCAAATCTCGTAATCAAGAACGACAGCTATGGACAAGAGAATCTGAACAGACTTAAGCATGGCTACAGGCGAAAAGGTTTCCTCATAATCGATTCCTTCCTTTTATGTTTAACCCTTAGCTACTAGTCTAGCCTTAAAGGTTTCAACCTTTCCATCCACTTTTTTCCTCTTGATGATCCACTTACATCCTGTGGGTTTTACCCCTTTGGGAAGATCCACAAGTTCTTGACCCGATTAGTCTTCATAGACTTCATCTCTGTGTTCATGGCCTCTGTCCAGAGTTTTGAATCAACATCCTCTATAGCCTCTGCTTAAGTATAAGGATCCCTGTCAAGTTCATCCAATTTAGCCAAAAAGGCCTCACCATTGAACATATACCTCTCGGGTTAACGCCTGATCCTCCCACTACGCCGAAGCCCCTTAGGTTGTTGTTTAGGTTTATTTGGTTTTTCTACACGGATCAGAACAGTTTTGTTCTGAACCCCTAGAGTGAACGAATCACCTCTTAACTCCTCAAGCACTTCTTTGCTTCGAGGCTTAAAGTCGTCCATGTAACTCTCCTCAAGGAAAGTTGCATTAGTTGAAACCACAAGTTTATTTTTTCTTTGGGTTGTAGAAATAACCTCCTTTAGTCCCTTTTGGATATCCTACAAACATGCAAACTTTTGAATGTACTTCCAACTTATTTGCATCCTTAAACAGGACATGAGCTGGACATCCCTATATGTGAATATGGTTTAAGGATGTCCTCTTGCCCATCTACAACTCTTGACCATTCTTTAATAAGTGTCTTAAGAACTTGTCAAAAAGGTATTCTCCACCTCGATGAGATCGAAGTGCTTTTATGGGTCTACCCAATTGCTTTTCCACTTGAGCCTGGAACTCCTTGAACTTGTCAAAAGTTTTGCTTTTGTGGTGCATTAAGTACACATGTCCATACCTTGAGTAATCATCAATGAAAGTGACTAAGTACTCATACCCTCCTTATGCCTCGATGTTCATCGGTCCGCAAACATCACTATGCATAAGTTCTAGAACTCCTTCGGCCTTGCTGCCCTTAGACTTGAATGGTCTTTTAGTCATTTTACCCTCTAAATAGGATTCACACTAAGGTATAGATTCCACCAAGGCGCAAATGCCAAAGATAAGTCTCATTAGAGTGGGAAGTCTTAAGTCTTTTAGAGTTATTATCATTCTTCAGTGTTCAGCAATGAGTCCATTTTAGGTTTATAAAATATAGATTGTTTTGCATCCATCCATCATAGATAAAAGATTTGTTTTTACGAATCACTACTTTATTATTAAAAGAAACCGAAAAGGAATCTTTAAATAAGCAAGCTATAGATATCATATTCCTTTTAAATTTAGGAACATAAAAACAATCTCGCAAAACCAAACTCCTATTTTTATCAAAGTAAAGATGGACATCTCCCACCAGTTCAGCCAACACCAAGGATCCATCGTCCATCCAAAATGTGAACTTTCACGAAGTAAACTTCTCGTTTCCCAGAATCCCTCTAGAGAAACACAAACATGTTTAGTTACTCCATAATCTATGACCCAATTGTCATTGGATTCCTCAACTAAACAAGTTTCTAAAACCAGAAGATCACACTTGCCTTCTTGGGTACGAAAGTCCTTGCAAGTCTTCTTTATGTGCCCAAACTTTACGTCCTCAGCCTTTTGCTTCCATCCATTCCTTGGATTAGGATTGGAAACAGATGCAACTGCTAAGTCAACCTCTCCACTAGCATGAGTTTCCCTAATTTGTTTTTCAAACTCTTATAACTGTTTATCAACTCCGTTAAGGTCACATCTTGTCTATTGCTCAAATAAGCTCTAAACAGGATGAACTCCTTTGATAGAGTCCAAAAAAACATAGTCATCTGTGATTCGATATCGATATTGGCTCCATGGGTTTGATCATCAACGAGCTAACCCATGACCAACATTATATGCTCCTTTATAGATGTCCCCGGTTTTTGCTTGCAGTTCAAAAGTTTCCAAAGTGCCCTTTTCTGATTTGTTATGGCTTGGCCTCCAAACATGTATTCAAGATTATCCAAGATCTACTTTGCAGTCTCATAATCTTCATGTTGAGCCTATAATATGTTATTCATACTAGTTATAACATAGTAGCAGGTCTGATCGTTAGCAACTTTCCAACAATGATATGCTTGGATTTGCTCATAAGTGGATTCCCTAGTAGGTTTGGGAGGACATGGTGTGGTTAGCACAAAAGTTAGTTTCTCAAAGGATAGGGCGATATTTAGTTTCCATTTCCAATTATTAAAATTTTCACTAGTTAATTGGTTTTTATCAAGTATAAAAGATAAAGTGTTTTTAGACATTTTTAATTTACAATAAAGAATCATATACCAATCATAAGCAAACATAGTATAATAATTTATTAAGATAACACAATCATGTATAGCATACAAATGTGTTTACGTGTCAAAACCTTAAAAAAATCACAACCTTACAATGATAATTCCCAACATAGAATTTAGCAAGCCACCTTAGGGAGACTTGCCAAATTCAATTAGGAACATGGGTCCCCTTCTAATTAATATATGTCGTCCAAGACCCGTATAATCCAACATATATTAATAATTATTTTTTTGGCCATTAATTTTATTAATAGAGCTCCTAGGGGAGGTTAATAATAAAATTAACATGAGTGTATAACCATCATTTTAATATTTTATTGATGGCTTATTATTGTCACCTTGGGGTGATCAACAATAAACCACACTAAAATACCTTATCCTTTCAAAGTTCCAACCTAGTACATGATGAAATCCCTTCCTTAGAGTCGGGACCACCATGTGCTACCTATAGACCAACGATGGAGGCTATAGGTCCTCTCTTCAAAAACCTTCTCCCACTCAATCTTTTGAAATCAAGGTTTTATTTTAAAAACATGCATGAAAAAATTTTAATTGAGTGGCACACCCTATTTTATATGGCATGCTATCAATATACATGACAAATCATATTATAATGCAGACAAGCAAAGCAATCAAACAAAGCTACAAGCAAAATAATAATAAATAACCGTAATATTAAGGTTCCACCTTAGAGAATAGAAAACAAAGATGACAAGAGAATAATCAAAATATTTTATCGATTCTTCATCCTTGAATCCTCAAGCTATATCCTTCTTCATGTAATGCCCATCTTTAAGTCTTCAATCCCATATGAATCGAATACTCCATATTTTTTATCATATCCAAATTCAATGTTTCTCAAAATTGTCCCAAAAATAAAATTAAAACTATATAAAAAACTACACCTTTTGTAAAAAAAATTTCTAATTCTCTGCCGGCAAGCCAATCTAGGTGATCGGCCTACCGGTCATGACCCACCGGCCTGTCGATCTTCATAGATCGGCCTGCCGATACATGATACATCGGCCTACCGAACTAGAAGTTTGGCCTGTCGCCAGAGCCACCTAATTTCTACCCCGCTGACGGCCTATCAAACCTCACATCCAGCCTATCGATCCTGTGACCATTGGCCTATCGAACCAGAAGGTTTGGCATGCCTACCAAGCAAAAACCACCCGTTTCAGAAAATATGTTTCTAATGCAATTCATCAATTTTATTTTCAACAATTCAAAAACATAAAATTAGATATTCAGGAAATACATAGGAACGCCATCATCCATCTTCTAGATCCACTTTCTAGATCCGTCTTCTCCAAATGATTATTTAATTACAAAATTCTTACAAATTTAAAATTAAATAATGATTCTTAGATGGAGATGATAGTCTGCCATCTAATTACATAAAAAACCTATATACATATTCTAACTTCTAAAGAACCATAATCGGTATAAATTAATTAATTAATAAATAATTAAATAATAATTTAATCAACCATAATTAATTAATAAACATTCACCACATAATCTATGACAACAATAAAATTGTATAGAAATCTAGAGTGTCAACTCACTATAAAATCAAATTCAAGCATAAAAAAGATCAAGATCACATAATTTATATGTATTGTAAGATCAGAAACTTGCAAATTTACGTAAAAACCATAGCTCTGATACCAATTGTTAGAAAAATAGTACGCAACAGAATTTTAAAATTTTTATATCAGAGTATTTTTAAAACACAAGTTTGACACGCTATATGTATAAATTAACCAGATCTTACAAATCTTGTAAATACTAAAAAGCTTCCTAAATCAGTGAAAAGAAGTAACGTTCTAGAAGGACCTCAACCAACTAGTCTTCTTTGCTATTCTCTATCCACGATCAGAGTAAGTGTAGGCTTACACGTACAGCTCTTCCACCAGGTGACTCTCCTTCTAACCAATTGAGAGAACCTAAAACTAGTGTTCGTGATTTGTGAACAAGAGCTCTAAGAGAGTTTTGCTCTTAATCTCTTAATTGTTCTAAATAATAATAAGCCTCACTCACTTTTTATAGAGGTTGGATCGAGGAGTCAATTCTTATCAAATAATGCCTCAAAATTAGAATCAGAATCAAATTCAGATCAATATCTAATGAAATCTGGGTGAAAACGCGTGATCTTTTTATCGCACAGTTAGCATGCCAATTTGTCTAACCGGCATGCTAAACTTGCCCCATTGATAGGCCGAACCTGAAGATTGGCATGCCAAACCTATGATAACAATCTTAGTGAATCTTTTATTTTCTACCCAAAATTTTATAGGAAAAAGTCTTAGTTTTAATTCAAATAACCCAATAGAGAAGTTATCTAGTTAAAACAACTTTATCTAGATAACCTCTAGGAAAATAAATGAATTTCTAATAATTCAACAAGTTTATCTTGAATTAATTCAAAATTAATCCAGCTGATAAACATACAAGAATTATCTAATCTCGATAATTCAACAAGTTTATCTTGAATTAATTTTTTCAGAAAATTAATTTAACCAATAAACAAACATGAATTATCTGATTTTTTCAAATTTTAGCCAATCTGATAAATTTAATATAAGTCACCAATTATTAGAAAAGCACGTTATATCGTTATAGAATTTTGTGAGCTAGCAAAGGGGACCTGATGGACCTATATAGTTCAAGCTCTCGATAATTATGAAACCCAATATCCTAGATATATATTTATAATTATCAACTCCAACGCGACTCCACTAAAAGCTTAAAGCTACCCTCTCAAATTATATAAAATTATGAAGCCCGTATAGCTAAGTTTTCATAACATATCATAATGTATCGTATCCTCATACGATTATCCATAATCGACTTAAGGACAAGTTCTGTCTTACGTTCATGATTATTTTTATCTTACATTCTATTATCTCACCATTAAAAAACTTACCATCCAAAAATAGTATACCATTCGGTTACACCTATGTATCCAAATGGTTGAACAGTACTCTAGTTTTTCAATTACAGGATAACGCATATAAAAGGATATCATTACTCTTAAAGAGGAGCTATGGATTCCATATTAATGAATAATAAGTCTACGTTATCAAGAGTCATGCCTCCAATGTATCGGCATGCATACCACTATAAAAATGTGGATGTCACCCTTTGGTACATCAAAAGACATAAATCAAGACAACAGACCCATTATTCATCTTAGGATTAAGATACAATATAAATGATTGTCTAAAGTGAATGGATTTACCGAGATAGAATTATCAATCTAAATCAATTTACTTTATGTCCCGATCTAAAACATCGTCATCTATGACAATGTGCCAATGTTTCTATTCACAGAGTCCACCTTCGATGGTCAAGACAAACAATCTCCCAATAAGGATATAAACAACATAACAATCTTTACATAAATAAAGTGCCTAACTTTATTCTCTCGATTACGGATCTTATGATTTAGACCGTCACTTTAAAAATCATGTCTTTCACATAATTAATCCATCATATGCCTAATTCTTAGAGGCTTAGATCGACAGTCTTAGACTTTTATTTGCTTAACATACATTTAACAAATATGAACGTAAAGAGGAGAGGATTTAGTATATAAATGTAACACCCCAAAGTTAATTAAATAGAATTAGAATATTGAATGGTGAATTAGTGTGCCATGATGAGTGTTTTGAACTTAATTTGATTGCTTTGTGGAAACCTTGTGTTAATTACTTTTTGATGATTTTTAATTGTTCTAAATTGTTTTTAATTGTTGATTTAAGTTTTAATAAAACAATTTGATTTGAAAACAGTGTGTAGTTGCTCACAGCTTTGTGCAACTACTTTTCTCTCTCTTCTTCTATTTATTTCACTTTCTCTCTCTCTCTTCATTTTCTCCCGTGCACTCTCTCTCTCTTCTTTTCCCTTCTCTCGGTTTGCTCTCTCTCTCATTCTTTTTCTAAAAATTTTTGAAACAAATTTCATTTTCAAGCTTCGGGCTAGGAGATCGAAGGCTCGGGAACAAGATTCAACAACAAAAACAACTTTTTCAAGTTTTGATTCGAGGTTAGATTTAAAAACTCAAAGTTTTTCTATTTTTCAAGATTTTCTTGCATTTTGAAATTTTAGAGTTTCTAAGCCTAGAAAAGCTTCAATCTAAGTTAGATGGACTTAGATTAGCTAGAATGTAAACTTCATTTCATCAAAAACTGATTAGAATCAAGATTTTTCATTTTTTCTCTATTTTCTCTATTTTTGGATTTTTGTAAAAATCTTGTTTAAAACTTGTTTTAAACCATTAAAAAAGTGTTCTATTACGATTTTCTATTGTTCATGATGATTATCCATGCCTGAAAATTGAGAAAACAGGTTAGATTTGAAGATTTGAATTCGGGAATGCCGAGACCCGTGCGTGAAAATTTCTGGAATTTCTCAGATCGACAGGCCGAACTTCGTGTTCGGCAGGCCAAATTCAAAGAATCGGCAGGCTGGATTCATCTGACCGGCAGGCCAAACCTGGAGATGTTCGGCCGACCGAACCTGTTCCTCCGGTAGGCCGAACTGTGCAGTCCGGCGGGCCGAACTAGGGGAACCGGCAGGCCGGCCGAGCCAGGAGAAATTTTGTGATTTTCACCTGTTTTAAACTGTTTTGAACCCTGATTTAACTTTCAACTTTGTACAATGATTTTATAAACCTAAATGACACACTAGGACACCATGAGATGATTTAGTATCATAGGATACCTCGGGTTAGATGCTAATGAGCTAAGTTACTATGCATATAGGATTTGTGCATGGATCCGTGGAGCTAATGTATAGCGGACCGGGATTACGGTGTGAGACACCGGTAAGGGTATTGAGGTAGGACTTCTACCCCTTCTTTGATAGCCATTTTTAAATACTTTGGCCTCAAATGAATTTTTACGAAAATGATTTCCAATGACTTGTTGATAAAGGATTTTTATTACCTGTTTTCTGAAACAGCAGATTGAGATGGATTTTATAATAAACTTCATAATGAATATGAATGATTATATCTGGTAAAGAAAAGATGTTATGAATCAAAGAGATATATGTTTATATATATTTGAGGGCATGATGCCATATTAGAGATCGGGTTGTGTAGTGAACAACCTTGGGGGCAGGTCCCGAAACCCAGCTGGGCCACTACGGTGGTGAGTCATGTATGGTTTGCCCAGGAAAGAAAAAATGGTACTCTTTTGATTGA
>CAMOHE010044043.1:0-34581 GCA_946598075.1 Artocarpus hirsutus
ATGCACGATGCATATGGAAAAACACAAAAAATATTACCAGATTTTCTAAAAATCTAAATTTATTATGAATTGTCTAAGTTACCCAACATTATATAATTTAAAATTTGATAACTTAAAATTAATGTGAATTTTATCAAGTTTTAACTATTAAAACTAAATTCATATTATTTGGTTGATTAATAAATTATATTTCTATAAAAGCAACCCAATTAATTCTAATCTCATTAAATTAATTCAAACATGTTTTAAATCATTTTATAAACAACTTTATAAAAAAAAAAATACTATACAAGTATATGCATGTCATGTTACAATAACTATAAGTTTGCACTTTTATAAATGACATGTTATAATGCATAAACATGTTATCACAATCATCACGTAAAAATAAAGCATAAAAATACATATTGGATTTTTGACCGTTTCCTTTTGGATAATTAAATCACAACCCACAAATAAAATAAGATAAATAAAAAAAATTACAAGGATCTTCTTGTAACAACATATTTCCTAGCTTCATTAAAATAGACATCACCAGGCAATTTGCTACATTAAATATTGTACCTTTAAAATATTGGCCCACCATTAGCTTCAAGCCCAACAAAGGCGAAAGCTCTTAAGCGGCCATTGCAGATGTTTTGAGAAACAAGCCTTCAATATTGTGATCATCAAGGGCAGCACTTCTATGTTACTTTCTTTCCTTTTATATATGTTGATCATATGGGGACCATAGAAGGTGCATTGTCAATCATATGGGGACCATAGAGGTGCATGAAAGGCTCTTAATGTACGTGGACTTCAACGTAAGTGTAGCTTTTTATTGCCTATTTTTTTTATTTTTTTTTAAATTACATTCCAAGTGCATTAAAAGTGGGCAACACCTCAGATGCATTTAATGAAGTAACACATAGCCCATGTGCAGCAAGTGAAGGAAAGAAAAAAAATAGAAAAGAAATAATAATAATAATAATTAACTACAAAAAACCTATGCCCCTTGTGGGTTTACATAAATTTAATCTAATCAAACTGAGAATAAAATTGCCAATCTAAGGATCATATAATTAACAACCAAAAATTCATTCATAAAATAACCATTCATGACATGAACAGAAATTACAAAGATAACATGTATCAATAACAAGAAATTATCAAAATAAAATCATGTTTAATTAAAATTATATATGCTATAACCCGCTCTGATGCCATTTGTTGGAATTAAATTTGAAAAGCAGCGGAACGAATGGATCGTTGACAAACAAAAATTTTTTGAAAACTTTGTTTATTGGAAATAGCTATATAATTTTAATTAATAATAGAAAGCTTTTAAATTTTTTACCAACCTTTTGTAGACCGTTTTACCAACCTTTTGAAGACCTATCAGGATATCTTAGCTTTCCTCTTTGACACCATGATCTTCCAAGCCATGCCTCTACACTAATGGAAAGACGAATAGGCGTCAAACTGTAAGAATGAATTAACCTCATATTTTTCTAGATTTGCTATGTACTCAACATATGAGATAGCAGAATTTTTTTTCTAGAGAAGAACTCTCAATTTTTCTCTTTAAGTATTCTGTAAAAGTTACATGAAAAGATTGATCGAGAAATAACTGTTATCTCCACCTTTTTATATTTAAGTAATTATTTATTTTTCAATTAATTTTAATTTATTTTAAAGCTAAAATAACCACCAAATCAAATAAATGAAGAAGGGATATACTTTATATTCCTTATCTCTTAATGTTAATTTTGACCAAATCAATGATTCTTTAACTTATATATATATATATATACATTTACGTTATGCAAACGTAAACTTTTTTTTAACGAATCAGGTTACTGATTCGATATATATATGTATATATATATAGTTTAAAACAAAACAAAAAAAAAAAAAAGGAATCACAATTTCAATATAATATATATATATATATATATATATTTAAAAGTTTATATGTTTATAAACAAAACGTAAATGACATTTACGTAATGTATATATATATTAATTTATAATAAAATCTCATATATATATATATATATATGTATATATATATACCTATCTATATATATTAAAATCCAAAAAATAAATCTCATTTATTTAAGAATAGATTTTAAATATAATCAATCAATTAATTAACCGATGCTCAGATAAATGTGAAAACATTTATCACATTATATTATGTGTCATAGAGAATATTTTTCTGTATCACATTAATATCTTAAGTGTGAAATAATTAATTCAGAATTCAATAATTCCAAATCAAATATGTATAGTTCATTATATGCATTAAATCCAATATAGTGTTATAGATGTGGCATTGAGGACTTAAGGACTTATAACCCAAACTCTAATAAATTTGACAATTAATCAAATTCTTTAATTAATATGTCAAATTTATTAGTTTCAGTATTACTCTACTAAAAACCTAAAACTGAACTCTTGAGATTATAGTAAGAATTACTTAAAGAAAATTAACGAGTAGTCTATTAATATAATCATTATATATAAGTCAATCCTCCATAAATAGTTCACAATAAGAGTTAGGTTCAATTTCCGCTTACCTCTCTTATTACATCTTTGTTCTTGAGTTCTAATAATTCTCTAATGAACAGTTAATTCATAATCTTATTATGAATGAACGCTCTACTATTCAAACTTTGAATCATCACTCAAGAGAACTATTTTTCTAACTTTCATAAAGAAGGAATGGATTCTATATCTATATAATATTATTCCTAGCTATTTATTACATTATGTTTTCAAGATGTTAAGTTATAATCTGTTATTAGACAAATCTTACTAGGCAAGTCAGAAAACATAATGTCATAAATAAGAATCTAATAAATACTTAAGATTAAGGCTGTCAAATATATGATCATCATAGTGATTATTAGAGATTCCTAATTTATCTAGTCTAGTCCTATATAATCTCATTATGTAAAGTACCTCCAATCCAATGTCTCTACATTAATAGCCTGAATAAAACTATTTCATTTTAAATGAGATTGGACCGTATTTGTAATCTTTAATCAAAGATCCCAAACTGTAATTAATTATTATAAACTATTTAGATTATTATCTATAAATTTTATCCCTAAGCATATAATACTTATATGCTAAATTTATAGTCACATAAATAATCATAGAACTCTCTTGATGTTTATAAAAATATTCATAATACACATAAGCAACCAAAATAATTATAATTATCACTTTATTTATTTATTAACAATGTGTATAATATCACAGCTTATAAGACGCTAAACCAAACATGTAACTATACAAAAATAGTTATATACGTACATATCTATAATATCAATATACTTATATTTTACATTTTTTGGTGAATATAATGTTGAATATCCCATGTAATGTACTTCGTTTTTTGGAAGCAAAATTATGTAACAAAATATTTGGGTAAAAATATAATTGTTCTCATTTTAATTTTCCATCCTTGTAGTTCTCTTTACAATGTTAAACAAGTGAAGATAAATTCATTTCTTTCTTCCCTACTATACTAAACCACTAAAAGAAAAATTAAAATTTTTTTCTATCTTTTCAATTTTCTATTCTTTTTAGTTTTCCTTTCATTCTTATTTTCTTTCCTTCCTACCAAATGGAGCATATAAGACTACAACTAAACTAGAAAATAACTTTAGGGCTCATCCCCTTGTCTAACTTATAAAGTATTAAGAAGGAAAAATGAGCGAATTAGAAAAAAATATTGCTCCAAAAAAAAGGGATTTCTAACTGTTAATATATTAAAAAAAATTATAGTAAATAAACCATTTATTCAAACTCTTAGTTGTAAATAGTACATTAATAAAAATTAAAAATTAATAGGCCATTTTTACTTTATAAATACTTAATTTTTCAATTTTGCCCTTATGTTATAGATTTTGTTTTTCTTCTTCTTCTTTTTTACCTCAGCTATGCTTTTTAAAAGCAAAAAACAATAACAAAAACAAAAGCAAAACCACTCTCTCAACCTCCTTTTCCTTTTTCTCTATCTATCTTGGCGACCCAGCCGATGTTGAACTTGCTCTAGCATGATGGTGAACGGTCAGCCATGAAAACGACTCTCGAATCACCAACAACCTTGATCTCTATGCAAATTTCTTCATTGGCAATTGTAGATCTAACCCTGTAATCAGAACAACCTCATGGGGAATTTTTTATCGGAACCTTGCCACACAGTCATCATTGTCATCGTCTCATTTAAAGTTACCAAATAGCCCTTCCACAGCCTCTCTAATGGTGAGACCATGATCTCTAGATTTTAATTGACAAAGATGACTATGATGCTATGTACAAAGAGAAGGAGAAAGAAGGGGGGGAGAGAGAAGGTTTGATGGTATTTGGAATGTCAGAAGGAATGGAAAAGTAGAAGAAAGTCTGTTATTTGGCTTTCTTTCTACAATAATTTTGCTCTATGCTTAGAAGAGATAGAAAAAGGAAATAAAGGACGAAAAGGACACGAGATGTGAGTATAGACATTGAATTTACAATTAAACCAATAGGATTAGAATTATGAGAATTATCAAATTAGGTGTGTTGGGCCTTTGATCATCATTTCTAGGTCCTAAACAGGCTTATTAACACAAAATCTTGTTAAACAACGTATAAAAAATAGATAATGAACAAATCAAGATTATATTCAAAGAAATTGGAAAGCAAAATAAAAGATACTACATAGGAATTTATAGTGGCTTACTCAATATAGAACTACATCCATTGTTAAGAGGAGTCACTTCACTATATCATAGATCTAATACAAATTACAATAAATTTATGGAAAATAAAGTGCTTGCATCGGGGTTGATGGAGAAAAAGAAGTAGAATTGGTAGAGAAATCCTCAAAAGTCCTTAAAGTGGAGACTTCTATGCCTATTTATAGAGTCCTAATTCAACAAAGTTAAGTTCCTGCCCAAAAGACAGTGTGCTTAAGTAGTTGCCAATGTAGTGAGATACGTGTTAGATAATCTTTGGTCCCAAGTTTCGAACATTTTTACTTTGAATTAGTAGATTGTAACTTCTATTTGGCAGTTTCTAGCTTCAAATCAATCACTTTAACTATGATGAAAAAAGCGAATTAACTGCAGCGACCATAGAGTTTACTTCATGATATTAAGAACTAATTGGATTTGGATCACATCAATCGAGCACGTCGAGTACTAAGCAGATGTCATCACAGTTAGGCTTGCTTTGGTCGCTATGTAATTTAGGCTACATGTTTATTTATTTGGAGTGGATCTTTTGATTTGGACGTCTCTAAATCATATCCCAAAAATTAGCCCACCACTCCTTAGTCGATAAAATCCACTATGTGAGTGAGATTAAGCTGAACAAACAAAATGATACTCACTTTGACCAACTTTTTTCTTCCTTGATAGGAAAGCCTTTGTAAGATCATCATGACCTTTCCTCGAGAAGGCATGAGTGTCAAGATAGGACACATGGCACAATCCTATGGCTGAATCCAAAGCATCACTGATGCGATGACATCATCTAGGTTTGAAAAGACACATCTCAGTTTAAACAGGAGATTGAAAAGACGTCTAATTTTGACCATTAGATCATTTCCCATAGATTCAATATCGGCTATTGATCCGGGAGAGCAAAGAACCCACTTTTCTTTTTTATTTCCCTCATTTGCATTTTCAAGCCAAAAAAGAGAGAGAAAAAAACTCCAAGTTACTCAAGCATTCCTAGGCAATATTTCTTCCCTTTCTCAAACTATTTTGTGTTTTAGATTCTATAGAAGTGTTAATTCTCAATTTGCCGTTTGATCTTTTGAACCCTTGATCACCAAAATTTTCATGTTTTTAAACTAAATTATGTCAAACAAACTAGCTGTAGTCGATTTAGTCGGTAACTTTGATGATGAGGCAAACTGTAACACTAATGACAAGGAAGAACTTGAGCGAGTAGTGATACAATCCAGGAATGAGTAGGGCTTATATTAGGGAAACAAGCAGTAGTTAGGTCAAAGAAGAGAGGAATTGACCTACAAGCACTTCTGGATATGACACCAACGAACAAAAAGAAGCCCCTAACATGGCCCGAAGTGCTCATCATTGCATGTACATGTCCCAACTCATGCCCAATGTGATGTGACTGTTGCTTGGGCTTATCATGATCGTAAAGGAGGCCGATACAAAATTTACCCTTTGTAATTTCCTTAACTGTTGTTAGATATAGGAAAACGAACATGATCTTAGTCATTTCTACTTCATATACTGGAAGAACGAGCATTGAATCTTGGATTTCATTAATACGGATAGGGTTTGACAAGAGTGATACTTTTTTATTTTTATCATCTGCCTAACTCTCTAACTGTTTTACTTTCCCTTTTTCTTAGAGCTACCTTGGTGTGTCAAACACTTGAATTCATTATGGTTCAGTCATTATAACTAATATCTTATGAGTTTGTTTTTCTTGCAGACCCCAACTCAAAACTTCCTCCTCCAGCTAGACTCAACTTTAATGATCATATTGAGAAGATTTTGGCTGTCGAGAACAAAACATGGCCAAAAATATCTTGATCTAACCAACTTTATGCCTCATCTATCTGGAAGCAATTCAGTTATATTCCATCAGGTATCCCTATACATTTTCTAGTAGATTAAATTGGGTCTTTGTCGACCATGGTGCTTTACATCGACTGTACAAACCGTTGAAGTTTATAACCCCCATTATTTGACGAAGATATCTCGCTTATAGAGCTCGCATTGGGCATGATCAAAATCATATTTCCATTTACCGAGGAGGTTGAGAAGAGGAAGCTAACAGCAAAAGCAGCAACCGAAGAGAAAAGGAAGAAAAAGAAGGACAAAGCAACCACTACGGATACAACAAGCACTCTTCCTCTAAAGTTGATAGACACATCTGCATTGTCGTTGCTGCCTCTATTTTGAAATACAATGGCCCACCCAGAAAGGTGGAAGACAACCCAAATTCTCGAAGTCTCTGGTTATTGAAGAAGTTGAAGAGGCATGGAGGAGATGTCGCTCGATGTGTCGAAACATGTGAGTGTTCTTTTAGATAGGGAGGCAACTCTTAAAGCAACCAAGAGCTTCAACTTTTCATCCAATGAATCCAAGTTTTGTAGAAAATCTTTATCTTGGCTCCAAGACGAGTCAACCATCCTTCTATGCTAAGTATATTTTTTACTCAATTAAAAGTAACGTTTATTTTATCTACTGCTACTTGTCCAAATGCTTCTTGCTCAGGCCTTCTGGATGTACAACATCTTTGGCAACAAGTCCGAGTTCAAGTTAGAAAGGCTTTCCAAGCTTAATACAGAACTCGACTTATAAGCGAAGCAAGATGAGGAGGACAAGAAAGTGGCAGAAGAGGCATAAAGGAAGGTTGTGGAGGAAATACATAATGTTGTTGCGGCTCTAATTGCTGCAAATTATAAAATCTTCCAACTGAGCAAGTCTGTCATGTTGAAAGAAGAGGTGCTGAATTGGTAAGATTGAAGAAAAGGAAAAGGAGGTGGATGAAATCACTGACTAGCTTCTCATTGTTCACAACAACTTCCGTCTTAAAGCTAGGCTGGAACTCTTTAAAGAGTTTAAGGAGCATGACATAACAAAATGGGATGTTGAGGCGGAAATCAAGAAACTAGAGTCATTGCTTGCACCCAACTATAAGAGAATGATGAAGAAGGTGAAGTGAATCCAGGCGAAGCCGCTGAAGAAGTTACTAAGAAACAGCCCCCTACCATAGAAAGCTCTCTTCAACCCCTGGCTTTAGCAGACGAAAGCTCTTCACAGCCCCTAACACCAACAGAATGATCTCAATTTTTTTTTTGTATTGTACCTCTTATGTGAGTAAAATATGTAATATTTGGACAACTCTCTTCTTCATGCTTAAAAATGTTTGAACAATTTTACTTCTAGTAATTCAAAACATTATTCTTCAAACTAGACTACAAACTTTTTATTTGCCTTATTATGCCTGTATGACTGTATACTAACTTCAAAGAGAATGAAGCAACTTTTAGAGTAATAAATGAAAACTTGGAAACCCTTTGCTACGTGTAAAATCAAACCAAACGGATTAAAATTTCATCCCGTTTTGACAATTGAAATCACTAAACTTGGTGAAATTAGGGCCGAAGAAATAACTTATCAAACCAAACATTGCACGAATAGATCAAACCTAATGATAGTGAAAGTAGGAGCCATGAAGATGGCAAATCAAACCAATCATTGGGTGAGTAGATCTTACCCAATGATCATGAAAATGAAAGCTATGAAGATGGCTAATTGAACTAAGCATTGGATGAATAGATTAAACCTAATTATGGAGAAAATGAAAGCCATGAAGATGGCTGGTCGAATCAAGGATTTGGTGTGTGGATCAAATCAAATGATGGTGAAATAGAGAGCCACAAAAATGGCTAGTCGAACCAAGCATTGGGTGAGTAGATTGAACCTGATGATGGTGAAAACGAAAGCTATAAAGATGATTAGTGAACCAAGCATTAAGTGAGTAGATCAAACCCAATGATGGTTAGAAAGGCGAAGCATGTGTGCAAACATAAGTTACTTTTTTATGAGGTGGTTGTACTCGTTTATGGGACTCGAGTTTCCTACTACCCATGTGTAGCGATCAAACTTTTTGTAGTTTAGTTTATGATCCTATGTAATTACATCCATTTCTATTATTTGGTTCAACTTCACTCAGGATTACACCTTTCAATAACCTACTATAAAGAAGAACGAAAAATCATGCTAAAATGTGAAAGCTAGTGAAAACATGTTAATTGTCTCTAAAAAGACAAACAAAATGAAAATTATACATAGTATTTTCTTGAGGTGATATGTGTTCTATCTTCGCATGATCATGGTCCATCGAGCTTCTCGAGCTTATAAATGTCATATTATACAACTTTTTTGATCCAATAGGGCCTTCCTAATTTGTTGTGAGTTTCTTTGTTATTCATTTCTCTTGCATTTTGGAACACTTTTTTGAGGATGAGGTCTCCCTCTACAAATCTTCTAGCTTGGCTTTGGAGTTGTAGGACCTCGTTGTTGCTTTACTGATGTCAACCAAGACGGTAAAGGGCACTGTCACTCTTTTCGTTAATCAGGTCAAGATAACCCTTAAGCATCTCATCGTTTATTGGCTCATTCATAAGGGAGTAGTCAATGCGGAGGTCATGAGCAACCACTTTAGCTGCAATGACTGCTTTAGTTCCATAAATGAGAAAGGAAAGAGACTCGCTCATAGCACTTCGAGGGATTGTTCAATATGCCCACAACACCATTGGAGCACTTCCACCCAACGACCATTTATAGCTTTAAGCTTCTTCTTAATGTTTTTCTCGACGATTTTTTTTTTCATTGCTTCCTCTTATCCGTTTCCTTGTGAGTACCTCAGAGTCAAAAAGCTCAAGGTTATCTCCTAATCCTTGTAAAAAGCCTTGAATGAGCTAGAAATAGACTGAGAGTTGTTTTCTGTAACAATCTCTGTAGGCACCTCGAATCTGTATATGATATTTCTCTAAATGAACCTTTCAACACCATTCTCTTTAATATATGCATAAGCTTTAGGTTTGGCCTATTTTGAAAAATAATCAGTCAAAATAAGTAAATACTTCACTTGGCCTGGAGATGGTGGAAGCGGGCTGACTATGTCCATCAATTATTTTATAAATAGATATAGTGAGCTAATCGAGGAGAGCTCTTTGATTGGTTGATGAATGATTGGGGTGTGCCTTTGACAACTCTCACATTTCTTTGCAAAGTTTTTGGAATTGCTTGCATCGTTAACTAATAATAACCTTGGCACTTGATCTTGTTGTAAAACGATTTGCCCCTCCCAAGTGATTACCACAAGAGCCCTCATGAACCTATTGGATTACTCTTTTTGCTTCCTTCTTGACCAAATAGCAAAGGTGGGGACCCATGAGTGTCTGTCAATAAAGTTTTTCGTTGATAAGGCAATATTAGGTAGCTTGCACTTTAGTCTTTCTAGTCACTTTCTTGTCTTCTAGTAGCCACCGTTCTTCGATGTGCATCGCGATCAGCATTCTCTAGTCATCACTTGAGTCAATACAGTTTACTTCGTCCACCTTTTCTATGCTCAGATGCTCGATGTACTTGAGGGAAATAATCTTTTTTTCTTTCAGCTTAGTCGATGAGTCAAGGTTAGCTAGAGCATCTGCTCATGAGTCAAGGAACATGCCTCACTTTAAACCTTTCAAAATGTGCTTTCAATTTGTTGACAACACCAAGATAAGCCACCATCTTCTTGTCTCATGCAGTGAATTCTCCCATCATCTAGTTGCAAACCCCAGTGTCTTCGTGAGCTTCAACCTCATTATCATGGTCTCATACTCTGCATCATTGTTTGTCGCTTTAAACCCAAATAGGAAAGACTAATCAATTTCCTTACTTGTAGGAAACCTCAAGAGAACATTAACTCCTAAACGGTTCTCATTCATTAAGCCATCAACTTACAGCTCCGTGCTTCCGACTCCTCTCTTTTGGCTCCTAAAGCTAGCTTAGCTATAAATCTACCAAAACTTGTGCTTTAAATGCTATCATGGGCTTGTAGTCGATGTCAAAGTCGCTTAACTTAACTACCTATCACAAATTATACATAATGAATATTATATGCACATAAATCTACATAAATTATATCTCCACCAAAACTATATAATATTCATAACAAATACCAAAAATTATGAATATTCAAAATTATGAATTTTTCATTATTTATTCCACAATATGGAAAAATTTCATAAAATACCAAATTGTGGATATTATGAAAAATTCATAAGATTATAAAATCTGAAAATTTTATGAAACTTGCCTCAAAAACATCAATTTATGAAATCTAGGAAAATATCAATTTTTTTTTAATTTTCAAGTTTTTTTAAAAATATAGAAATGACGGGTCATTTCTATAGTTAAAATGCCCCTTTTTCCAGCCAAAATGACTTGTCGTTTACAGGCTGAGAGACCCGTCCTTCACCAGCCGAAACAACATGTCGTTTGGCTGACCCAAAGGCCAAATGACATGTCGTTTAATGTCATCTTCAACCTTTAAACCGGGTTGTTTTAACCCAAATGACTTGCGTTTTGACCCAGTTGCAGACCCAACGGGTTTTTAGCCTTTTGGACACTAAATTTGACGTTTCAAATCACAAAAATGTTAGAAATCCAATTACTCAATAATTTCTAACCTTAGGTTTTGTTAAAAAAAAAAAAACTCTAAATTCAAGAACCCAAAAACTAATTTTTTTTTTTTGCTGTGAGTTTTTCATGTAACAATTTATTTTCCAAATTTCTAACACACGATGGAGATTTAAACTCACTCTGAGGCCAAATGTGAGCATTAATATGATCCTAATATACTAAAAAGCATAAAGATCACATATGGAAGCGTAAAAATCTGACATACCTCCGACCATTGCGTCGACTATGAAATCCAAGCTTTGGGTTGCTACTATCATCAGATGCTCCACTAGTTTGAATGTTTCTATTACTCAAAGACTTAATGCGATGATGTATATACTAATGCGATGATGTATATACTAGATAGAGAGAAAGGTGATAAGGAACGATCCAAAAATATTCAACATATGAACAAAAGTTTTTCTCTATATATAAAATCCTTCCATCAAGGATTTTTATACAGGTTTCAAAAATTAGATACTATGGAAAGGTTTATTGTGGTTTAATGGGAAAAATGAATACGAGACCATAATGTTGTAATGGTTATAAATTCTTATACTCAATTTGAAATTGAAACTGAAACAATTTATTCATAAACGGTTAGAAGAAAAATGTTCAGGTTTAAGATGTTTTGATTATCAGTGGGTTATGTTTTGGGATAGGTCATGACTTTTATATGGTCATTGGTTTACCATTTTTTTCTTGATGAGGAAGGGGGGACTAGAGAACGTTTTGGAGGCATCTGATAGTTGGGAAGAAAAATATAAACTCTAGAATTAGGGTTAAGAATTTAGGATTCAATTTGTGATTTGAGAGAAAAAATTAAGGAGTAAAACATATTGAACATGTGATTGGAGGCTAATTAACTAGTAATAGGGAAACTTTTCCTCCAATTAAAAAATAGTAACAGGGAGATTTAAGTAAATAAAAGGCAACAAAAATTTTAAACTAGTCATAGGGAGATTTTAGAGCTCGTTTGATAATATAGATTCGAACCAAAGGAGATTTTAGAGCTCGTTTGATATTACAGGTTTTGGTTCGAACCAATTTAGTTATAGCGTTTACTCTCACAAAATATGAAAGGAGAATGACATAAATAGAAATTTTAGGTAGACAAATTAAGATTAAACTAAAATGACATAAATAGAAATTTTAGGTAGACAAATTAAAATTAAACTAAGGCATTTAAAATATGTTTAACAAATACCATATCCTAAAAAAGCCTCTCTTCTTTCTTTCTTTCTTTCTTTTTGTTTTTTTTTCTTTCTCTTTCCTCTTCCTTTCTCTTTTTCCCTATAATGTTCTCTCTTTTTCTCCTTCTCCCCTTGTTTGTTTCTCTTTCATCTCTCATCCCTCATCTCTACCTTCATGCAATTCTTTCTTATCAATCACTCTCCCTGGTGTTGCTCCTTCTTTAATGATTCATCCTAGACTTGTCCCCTCCATGACATGAAGCAATCGAAAAGTAGCTTCAGCTTTGTCGCGTATTCGTTGGCTTCATCGTGAGATCTAAATGAGTGCGAATCTCTAGGGGAGTACATTGCCTCCATCGCAAGAAGCCATCAAAAAAACTAACTTTGGAAAATGCTAGAAGTTTCGTCATTGAGAAAAAATCACTAAGGGGGTGTTTGGCAGTGGTGGGAACCACTCAGTTCCCACCACAAACTCAGTTATGAACAGTAAAAAGTTCTCACATGCTACAGTAACAATAAAAAAAATTACTACAGTGTAAAACTCTTACATACTACAGTAAAAGTGGTTCCCACCATTGGTTCCCACCACTCTTCCAAACACCCACTAAGATGTCCACACAAACAGCTAAAAATTTAAGCACCAATTGGTATTTTCATTTTGTTACATGCGTGTTGGTAGTTTCCTTTGACTCTTTTGTTTCATTATTAGTTTATTATGAAACGTGTGTTTTATGGTCTCAATAAAAAACATGATTTTTTGGTCTCATAAATGAATGCAGTTAGTTTTTTATTTTTTTAATTTTATTTTGCTGGAGAAGCTTTCAAAACGAATGCATTTATGGATTGATACGTTCTATTTATGTAACTATACAAAGGAAAATGACAAGCGAGGGCAGCTTAATTAGTTGTAAGTCCCTCCACCAACTATAGGTTGAAGGTTCGAGTCATGTTTAGCCCCACTTAAAAGTAGTTTATACTCATAAATAGTTACAATATACTTATACATTGCATTTTTTTAAATCTAATGTTGAATATCATATGTAATATATGCTTCTTTTTTTTTTGGAAATGAAAATATGTAACAAAATATTTGAGTAAGAAAGGTAATGGTCTTAATTATAATTTTTTCATCCTTTTGTTGTGCTTTACAGCACCAAACAAGTGAAGGTAAATTCATTTTCTTTCTTCCTTACTATACTAAACAACTAAAAGAAAAATTAAAATTTTTTATATCTTTTCAATGTTCAATCCTTTATTGTTTTCTATTCCTTCTTATTTTCTTTCCTTCCTACTAAACAGAGCATAAGAGATTAAAACTAAATTCTAAAGGTAACTTTAGGGCTCATCCCTTTATCTAACTCATAAAATGTTGAGAAGGAAAAAGGGGTGAATTATGAAAAAAAAAATTACTTCCAGAACATGGGATTTCAAATTGTTAATAAAAAAATGTTGAGAAAAATTGTAGGGTCCGTTTGTTTCAAGTATTATTTGGACTCAAATTTGGATTTGAGTATTAAAAATCATTTAGATACGTATTTGTTTCTCCGAAAATCCGAATCCTTTGAGTATCAAAAATTCAAGTTTTCAGAGTTCTCATTCCCCACTAAACTTTTCATACTCGGATATCTTTGCTACAGTGGAAACTAAAATTCTCTTTTATATATTTGAGGAAAAAAATCAAAACATTTTCATTTGATATCTAATTGAGATGATTCTTTTTTCATTGTGTTTCGAGTGAAGAGAGGAATAAATTAAGATCCATATTACATATTTTTAAGGATTATTAACATTAAGATTTTATTAAATTTGTTAATAAATTAAAAACTATTTTCACTACCTTTCCAAATACAAATTTCAATTTTATTCCATACTTGGATTAAAACCTAAATGCACATCTAAACACGAATTCGAATAATAATTCAAATCACTAATATGTTTGTTTCATGCATTTTTTTAACTCAATGGATTCAAATTTGGATTCGAGTATCAAGAATCCTTTTGATACGTGTTTGTTTCCCTCAAAATTTGAATCATTTAAGTATTAAGAATCCAAGTTTTCAAAGTCCTCATACCTTTGATACTCGAATATCTTTGCTACAGTAAAAACTAAAATTCTCTCTCTTATATTTGAGGAAAAAATCATAATTTTTTAATTTGATATCCAATTGAGATAATTTTTTTTCACTGTGTTCCTAATTAAGAGAGGAATAAATTAAGATTCATATTGCATATTTTGTAAGATCATTAATATTAAGATTTTATTGGATTTATTAATAAATCAAAAACTATTTCACTATCTCTCCAAACACAAATTTTAATTTTATTCCATACTCAGATTAAAACTTAAATATACATCCAAACGTCAATTAGAATAACAATTTAAATCACTAACTCAAATCCTAATTCAAATCATACTAACTCAAATTAAATCACTAATTCGAATCTATTTACCAAACGGACCCGTAATAAAGAGATCAACTATTCAAATTTTTAGTAGTAAATAGTACATTAACAAAGATTAAAAATTAACATGCCATTTTTATTTTATAAATACTTAAATTTTTAATTTTTCCCTTATGTTTCATTCTTCTTTTTATTTTTTCCTACTCAGCTATGCTGTTCAAGAGGGAAAAAAAAACACTTTCTACCTCCTTTCCCTCTTTTTCTCTCTAACTTTGCAAACATAGTAGTTGTTAAACTTGCTCTAGCATGACGATCGACAGCCAACTATCGAGACTATTGAATGACCAAAAACCTTGATCTCCACACAAATTTCTTCATTGGCAAGTATAGATTTGAACTTGTAATTAATACGACCTTGTGACGAAGTTTTTGTTGCAGCCTCACCACGAAGTTGTCAATGTCACCATCTCATTCGAAGTTACTGCACTACCCTTTTGCAGACTCTCCAATGGTGAGACCATTGATTTCTAAATTCCAATTAACGAAGATGACCGTGATGCTATGTCTAGAGGGAGAGAAAGAGAGAGAAAGAAAGAGAGGGAGAGGGAAGGGGAAGAGAGAGAGGGTAGGTCCAATGGTGCTTAAAATGTTAGAATGACATGGGAAAGTAGAAGAACGTCTGTGATTTTGCTTTCTTTATACAACAGTTTTACTTTGTGTTTAGTGGAGAGAGAAAGAAGAGACAAAGGACGAGAAAGATAAGACGTGTGAGAACTTGTTCGTCTTTAATTTTGGAAATTCTTGTAACTTAACGAGATAAATCTGAATCTACAATCAACTAGTTCATTCACTAGCTAACTTAAATTTTGGCCTACTGGTTTTTATTCATATTTTATTTTAGTCTATTTCTCTCCTTCTTCTTTAATTTAATTCTTAATTTCATATGTATATTTATACTTCAAAATAGAGCCTAATAAACACTAAAAACGACACTAAAATTAATCACATAAATACCATTTTTACACTTGCTAACTAAAAAAAACCTTAACCCCCTCTCATTTATTTTCTCCCTCCCTCTATTTTCTTCTAATGCTAGCAGTCCCTTCATCCTTGGGTGTGCCGATGATTTTTTGGCCTACTATGCTTGTCGACGCTGTCTGTTCCTTTCCCGAACACACCATCGTACTTTCCTTTTCCTACTACAACTGACATTGGAGCTTCTCTTTATGTTGTGGTGTTGTCAATCTCCTTCCCCATTTCTCTCATATGTCATTGCCGTAGCCATCAGCAATCTCCAAAACGACCTCATCCTTCCTTGCATCAACGGTGATCTTCGTGTTGCTACGAACTCGATATAGCTGATGTGGGCCTTTATGCACAACTTTGATCTTGTTCCATAACAACGACGCATCAATTTAAGATATTTCGGTTGCCAGTGGGTTGTGGTTTGTGGTTGTTGTGACTTTTGAGATGGTCTTTGATTTAGCAATTTTTTCATTTGGGTGGGGGGAAGAGAGAGAACATTTGGACGGCATCCGACAATATGGAAGAAAATTAGAAAATTTAGGATTTTGAGTTAGGACTTTAGGATTGAATTTGTGATTTGAGGGTAAAATATAACGTAAAACATATTAAATTTGTGATTAAGGCTAACTAATTAGTGATAAGCAAATTTTTATGCTAATTAAAAAATAGTAATAGGAGAAGTAAACAAAAAGCCCAAGGTAAAAAAAAAAAAGTAAAAAAAAGTCCAAATCGGTCATAGGAAGATTTTAGAACTCGTATAGTAATATAGGTTCTTTGATTCAAAGTAATTTAGCTATAGTCTTTACTCTCACAAAATATGAAGAAAGAATGAGTAAATAACAATTTTAGATAGACTTTAATTATTAAATTAAGAAATTTAAAATACATTTAGCAATTACTATATTTTTAAAAATAGCCCTCCTTTTTCTTTCTTTTTATCTTTTTTCTCTCTCTCCTTTCACTTCCTCTTTCTCTTCCCCTCTAATGTTCTTTCTCTCTTTCCTTAGTCCCTTGTTTGTTTCTCTCTGATCTCTCATCCCTCATTTCTATCTTCTTGAAATTCTTTCTCATCTATCACTCTCCCTGGTGCTGCTCCTTCTCTAATGGCAACATCCCAAACTTGTTGCCTCAATCACACAAAGTGACGTAAAATAGCTTTGACTTGTCGCATATTCGTTGGCTTCATCCTAAGATCTAAACAAGCACAAATCTCTGGGGCAGTACATCACTCGATAACACAAAGCCATATGGAAATAACTTTGACTTTGTTGCATCAGTGCCGATCCCATTATGAGACTTGATCAAGGATGATGGTCGATCTCTAACCTCCGTCCTAAGCTACAACGGCCTAAAAAAAAAAGCAATAAACTTAGAGATAGAACTCACGTATACAAGAGCATGAGAAAGAGGGAAGATATCGGCGAAGAGAGAGAGAAAGCAATGTGAGACTTGAAAACAGAAGAAAGTGAAAGTAGAAAGTGAAAAAAAGAGTAGAGGGAGGAGAGAAGGAACGAGGAGAAAGAGAAAGAAAAGAAAAAATCTTAATAAAATTAAGGGTATTTTGATCTATACAATTATTCAATTTGACCAACTAAATTAATATATGATATTTATAATATCTTAAAATATACATGACATTTGGGGTCAATTTGAGAAATACACTTTTGTGATGTTATTTTTCAATTTTACTACTTTTAGGAGAAGGTTTGATACATAACATTTTTAAAGAATTTAAAGATATGATTACTCATAAGTATTTTGGGTTAGAGTTAGGCATATATGTTTTATTTAATGGTATTTTGACCTTTTTGATTACGAAAAATGATATAAATCAAAAGAAAGGAAAGAAAATTAGTAAAACATAATAGTAAAATAAAAAGTGTGTTAGACTAGGTGCTATAAGGGTTAAATGATGTAATAAGTTTTTAGAGACATTTAATCAATAAAGAGTTTATTTATATTCATATATCAATTGTTATCCTCTTTATGTTCATTTACGTTGAATATATGATAAACAAATAAAAGTATGAGATTGTTAATCTAAACTTTTAAGATCGTATAGATGATGGACAGATTATGTGGAAGACATGAATCTTAAAGGTGATAGTTTAAATGATAAGGTCTGCAATCGATGGAATAAAGTTGGACTCTTTATTTATGTTACGATTGTTATGTTGTCTACATTCTTAATAGAAGATGACTTATGTTAGTCATCGAAGTAGGACTTCACGAATAAAAACTTTGGTATATTATCATAAGTGACGATATATTGGATGGGGATAAAAGTTAAATTGATTTAATTAGTAATTCTGTTTATTTAAATCAATTTACTTTAGATAATCATATGTGTTGCATCTTAATCCTGAAATGAATTATAGACCCGTATTCTTGATTTGTGTCTGTTGATGTATCAATGACATCCTCAATTAGGTGAAGGTTTGCACACCAATACGTTGGAGATATGACTCTTGATTGACAAAGACTCGTTATTCATAGATATGAAATCTATAGCTTTTTTCTAGAGTTAACGATGTTCTAGGGGCATTTGGTATGCAGTAATCTTGAAGGTGGGAATGAAAATCTATAACATTCCTATGTTTAGTATAAGAATTATGATTTTCGGATTTCTAGGAAACTCAATTCTGTGGGATTCATTTTACTCTATTTTAGGGTAATCAAAATCCCACTTAATAATGTAATATTCATATTCGTAGGAATTTCAAGACCATGAGAATCTCATATTTTTTTTCGTGATGATGATAAATAAATAATATAAAATCATATAAAACTATTAAATATTTATTATATTATCAGAACTTAATATTATTATTTAATACCAATATTAATATAAAATAATAATATATTATAAAGAATTATATTTGTATTATTATTTATATTCATATTGATATCTATATATTGTATATTATTTACCATAAAAATATATGATATATATATATATATATAATATTTTAGCATTATTATATTATTATCAAAATAATAATTTGATAATAAAAATAATAATAACACTAACAATAATAATAAAATATATATACTATATTACATGTACAATATTTAACTAATATATTATTATTAATTATTGCTAGTATATAATATATATAAATACTATAATATAAAATAAAATAAAAATAATTTAGTATTATTTATAATATAGTATAAAAATAATATTATATCAATATAAAATAATAATATTTTAATAATAAGGATAATAATAACATTAACAATAATAATAAAAATATAATAGCATAATAATAATATTCATGATAATATCAATATTAAATTATATTAGTTCTATTATAATAACAATAAATGTAAAATATAATTAACTATGTATAATTTTTTTTATAACAATATTTTTTTAAAGTTAATATTAATATAAATAATAATATATTATTAAAAATTATATTTTTTTTATTATTTATATTCATATCAATATATTATATATTATATACAACATTTTAATATTAATATATTGTTAAATATTAATCCTATGATTATCATAAATTAATTTTTTTATATAATAAAAATATAAATATTAATATTAATATAAAATAATTATTATTTAATTATAATGATAATAATAACATTAACACTAATAACAATTTAATAGTATAATATCAATATGAATAGTATTATTAATATTCATAGTAATATTAATGTTAAATTATATATAATATTATTTTATTATTTATATTTATATTGTTATTATTATATAATATTAGTACTAACATACTATATTGATACATTTAATGTTAATACCACAATTTATTTTTGTTAATTATATAAGATTCCTATTACAACCAAATACAGTAATATATTATGTATGGGAATTTAATAGAAGATTCTTATATACAACTAAAGATAATAATATTAGTTTTTTAGGAATCATATTGCCTACTATCACTTTTCTAGGAATGTGGTTCATACTGATTACTACATACCAAACGCCTCCTTTTTTACAGGCATTATTTTGTAATTAGAAAACTAGTGCGCTTAACTATTTGAATACATGGTGTAACTGAATGGTATACTATATATGGACAGTAAGCATTCCAATGGTGAGATAATAAATATCCTATAGGGATGTTACACATTATGATATGTTGTTGATGATTAACTTATTGAAGCTTCATAATTTAATATTGTTCCAGAATGCAGCTCTAAGTTTTTAGTGGAATAGCGTTAGAGTTGATAATTATAAAATATATTTATTTGAGATATGTTATTTTATAATTATAGGAGCTTGATCTATATATGTCCATCAGGTCTTCTTTGCTAGCTCATAATAATTCTTGTAATGATATGACATATTTTTCTAACATATTGGTGGCTCATGTTAATTATTAGATTGGTTGAAATATGATAGATTGGAATTTAATAATTTCTGTTGGTTTGTCGGTTGAATTAATTTTATGAATTAATTCAAAATAAACATGTTGAATAATTTGGGTATTATTTTATTTGATATGAGATTATTTGTATATGACTGTTTTAATTAGATTAACTTATCTCTTAGGTTATTTGAATTAAAACTGAGGCTCTATCTAAGATTCCCGTGTAAAATAAGATATTTTGAGATTTTTAGATTACCGCTTGATTGGCAGGTTGATGCCACTAGTTCGACCGGCTTGTGTGCGAGTTTGGCATGCCGACTATGCGATAATCCTAATATGCATTTTGATTAGAAGTTGATCCAAACTCGAATTTTGAAGCCTAATCTGATAAGGATTAATAGTTTGACCACTATATAAAGAGAACCATTTTTCATTGTTCCTTAGATCATTTGAGAAGTATAAAGAGAGTATATTAGTGATAAAAACTCTGAAATTTCTAGTGGGCTATTGTTCAACATATAGAACCTTAACTCTTGGTTTTCTCAAGTGGTTGGAAGGAGAGGTCATCGGAGAAAAAACTGTACGATATGCAACCACTCGCATTTCGATTGTAGAAAGAGAATAGCAAAGAAGATCAGTTAGTTGAGGCTCTTTCGGGACGTTCTTCTCTAGTTGCAGTTTTTACAGTTTTTGGTTTACTAAAGAGATACATAAAATCTTTTATTAATTTATGTACTTAGCATGTCAAACTTGCTATTTAGAAAAGATTTTGATTTAAAAAATTTTAAAATTTTGATGTGTATCATTTTCCAACGATGTGATGTACCACCTATAATTTACAGATATTTGCTATTAGTGTAAAAAGTGTGACATTTCTTACAATCTCTAATATAAATTGTTAAGTAAATTAAGTGGTATATTATTTTTTTACTTTTACAATTGTAGTGTAACATTTTTTTTCCCTCCCTTTGATCCAAACCATTACTCCAAGCTAAAAAGATCAAAATATTATTAGATAATACATATTTGCTTAACCTTAACATAAAACACTGAGTAAATTGTAATGTTATACTCTGAACTCTTCATTTTTTACATAATGTACTCAAATTTTCAATCTTAGCACAATGCATCTGGAACTTTAAAATAATTAACAATTAAGGTCTAAAAGCTACTTTTAATTTTCATTAAGTATTATTTTCATCTGTTAAACTTCAATTTTTTTCTTAAAATAACATGCTCTACAAATAAGAAAACTCACACAACTCTTGGGACTAAAATTGTCCACGCTTTTCAATGCTTGTTATCTATTGAATGTCAATTATTAATGATTTTAAGTTCAAGGTATATTATGTAAAAAGTGAATAATTTAAAATACAACAAGATAATTTACTCTCAAATATTTGGAGATAATATTGTTCTTATATTTATTAAAAGTGATATGGTTTAAACTTTCTTATAAAAGAAAAAATTGAAAAACAATAGCACAAAAGTGATGAAGAGGACCGGTCCGGTTCGGGTAATCAAATGGAGCAGGCCTGCTTTTGAAACTCTCTAAAGCGTTTGGTCAAAAAAGAAATCCTCCATTTCGAAGTCAAAAAACAAAAAAAAAGAGAAGCAGATCTCTTCTCGTCTTCTCTCCTTCTCATTCCAAGATCTCTCTTTTTTCTTTTCTCGACAACTGTCTTTCTCATATCGATCTTCACAAACTTAATTCTCAAGGAGGTACAGGATTCCCTCACATCTTCTTGCTGCTTTCAGATTTGCCTGCATTTTCTTTTCATTTATTTTACACTTTCTTTGTAATCATTTCTAGGGTTTCCCTTAATATGCATCACTCTTAATTAACTTCCGCTGCTGAAACCAGTTAATTTGTCGATTTGAAGAACTTACTTTTCCCCACTGTATTCTATTTTCGCTTCTCTATTTCTGTATTTAATCTGTAATTTCATTTTGAGCCAATTGATGAATGAGTCTATTTTTATTGAAACTCAAAAGAAATCAAACAAAACTACATACTAGTGGATTAGCTAATGTGGGTTTGAGTTTTTAGTTCTTGGTCTTAGAGGATTAAATTATAATTTTTATTTTATTTATTTATTTATTTGGTTTCAGAATATGGCTATGGTGGATGAGCCGCTGTACCCAATTGCGGTTTTGATTGATGAGCTGAAGAATGAGGATATTCAGCTCAGATTGAACTCTATTCGACGACTCTCCACGATCGCTCGTGCGCTTGGAGAGGAGAGGACAAGGAAGGAATTGATTCCTTTTCTTAGCGAGAACAATGACGATGACGACGAAGTGCTTCTCGCAATGGCCGAGGAATTGGGGGTTTTCATCCCCTATGTTGGAGGTGTGGAGCACGCCAATGTTCTGCTCCCACCTTTGGAAACTCTCTGCAGTGTCGAGGAGACTTGTGTGAGGGACAAAGCAGTAGAGTCCTTGTGTAGGATCGGTTCCCAGATGAGGGAAAAAGACTTGGTTGAATACTTTATTCCTATGGTCAAGGTAGGATGATATTCATTTTTTTTTTGTTTTTTTGTAATTAATTACCAATTCTTCTTTGGGTTTTTCTTTTCTTCGTATCAATTTTGGTAAATGTTCAAATGTGAGTTTCTTGCGATTGTAGCAAATGCAGAACTTGTAAGGTTATTGCGACTCTAGGTGAAAACTTATAGATCTGATGCACTTGAAAGTTGTTTGTGTTTTCCCCAAAAAAAAAAAAAAAAAAAAAGTTGTAGTTTAAAATTCAAAATGGGGCAGTGCCAGTATATTCTCTATTGCAGAAACACGCAGTGCTCAGATTCGATACCCCAACTATAGAGAATTGAAATCACTTCAGACCATAATCGAGCAAATATATTACATTTTGCCAATCTTTGATCTTTATGCAAATGTCATTTTTTGAGCACAAACATTATTATTATTCTTCTTACTTATTTATGTGGTTAGTAGTTTTGAGGATAACAATGTATTTAGGCTCTAGTGAATTTCAGATGCAATTCTAGGTTGTTATTGCCTATTGATAATCAGATTATTACAAAATGAGTTCACTGTAGCTGTCTGGTGGTCTAGTTTATAAGCAGAAGCTCTGTAGAAGTTAATTGGAAAATTAATCTTACGTATTGCACTTCTTTCAAGAAGCATGGCACAACGCCACAACTTCGTACCTATTGTTCATATCTTGTGATATTAATTGATTGTCTATGCTGCAAATTATGACATGCGATATAATTATGTCTCCATATGATTAGTATAATTGTAATATTTCTGAGCATCCAAATATCTGATGTACAGAGACTAGCTGCAGGGGAGTGGTTTACAGCCCGAGTTTCCTCATGTGGTTTGTTTCATATTGCCTATCCAAGTGCCTCTGAGACTCTAAAAACTGAACTAAGGACCGTATACAGTCAACTCTGCCAAGATGATATGCCAACGGTTAGAAGATCTGCTGCAACTAATCTAGGAAAATTTGCTGCAACTGTTGAAGCTGCCCATTTGAAAACTGACATAATGTCCATATTTGAGGATTTGACACAAGATGGTATACTTTTCTTTTCAAGTTTTTTGATTTCAAACTTGTAGGCATGCATGCGCGCGTGTGTGTGTATTTTCAAATATTTTAATGTATCATGTTGTCATGTTATTCTAGTGTTGTTTTCATACCAGTTTAATAGTTAAGTTGTGTGCTGGTCAAATTTTTGCAACAGATCAGGATTCTGTTCGGTTATTAGCTGTTGAGGGTTGTGCAGCTCTTGGGAAATTGTTGGAACCACAAGATTGCGTGGCTCATATTCTCCCTGTTATAGTCAATTTTTCGCAGGCATGGATATATTTTTTTTGTTGTAATGAGATCCTTATTGCTTGTTAATCTTCAATGTAGGTATACTAATGTAGTAATATTAGATCTACTAATATTTTGATATTTTTAGTTTCCATTACTCTGTTGAATTTTTTTTGAGTTTATACTGGTAGGTGATGTGTATGATGAGTAATAAATGCATTTTGCAATGGTTGTTACCAAGTCGGTTATTTCCAATGGATGGGATTCATTTTACTTCTCTCTCTAACACTTTTTGTTTTTGAAACAGAAACTAGGTACTCTTGTAATTGAAAAAAAAATAATTATAGAAAGGAAGGGGCGACTTGTGCTACAATGATTGATAGAAACAGAATAATAGACAGAAATTGTGTACACAAAACAGATGGGACTCACTTATGCTATGTAAAATGTAAATTATAGTTTCTTGAGCTTCTAAAGTGCAAGTAACTTGTATGTCATGCTATATATATGGTATTTTGAATCTCTTCAACTCGGATGTTTGGGATAAATATTCAAGACATTTTTTGGAGAGACTGTTGGATGGCCCCTCTTCCCAAGCTTCCAGATTTGGTTTGCTCTTCAGTTTTTATTGTATGATCTGCACAGATTAGAAGCTCATGAGTCCTTGAAAATTCAATGGAAAAAAAGGATTAAAAAAAACTGATAAAAAAGGAAAGACGCAATATGCATATTCAAAAGCGTATGGTATATAAATGTCATGTATTCCATTGGATAACTGACACGTGTATTTCTTTAAACAAAGTAAAAAGATGAAAGTTGCCTTTTGCTAATACTCGCTTTTGAATATGAATGACCATGACACCTGATTCAATTTTTTGTTTTTTTTGCTGACTAGGATAAATCTTGGCGTGTTCGCTACATGGTTGCAAATCAGTTATATGAATTATGTGAAGCTGTAGGCCCAGAACCTACCAGGTATTCGCATTTACATGGTCCTGTAAATTTCTATATAGCGTTCAATGTAATTTTGTTTCACTTAATTTTTTTCTTAACCATTTCCTTATGATAAATAATTGATCCTTTTGTTTTCATTATGAACCGAGTCAGTGTGAAATTGTTTTGAGTATATGTTTGGATTATGTAACAGACATTTGTTTGATGTCAAAAAATCTTAGGTCGGATCTGGTTCCTGCATATGTGCGGTTACTTCGTGATAATGAAGCTGAAGTACGAATAGCTGCTGCTGGGAAAGTGACCAAATTTTGTCGGATTTTGAGTCCCGAACTTGCAATTCAGCATATCCTACCATGTGTGAAGGTATGTGCTTATCAAATGCTTTGGATCTTTCTTGGATGGTTCATTTTTATGTTATTTGGATATTGCCCGTGAAAAATTGTATGACTGTATCACGATTCTTGCTTTAGGAGTTGTCTACAGATTCATCCCAACATGTTCGTTCTGCATTGGCTTCAGTTATAATGGGTATGGCACCAGTTTTAGGAAAGGTACCTATTTTGTATATCTAATCACTAATTATTTTATTGTTATCAATTATAAAACTTGTATTCTTCGCTATGTCGTCTTTTGATATCTTTCCCAAGGTTGGTTACTCAATGTAATTGTTCATGAAGTAATGCCGTACTTTACAGAGCGATTTGTATATTCTTTTATAAGTTTCATTTCGGATCATGAAATAGTTGTAATGTATTGGAAATATCATAGTGGGAACAACTTCTTTGTTTGACATTACATAGACAGAATAAGTTAAAATAATAACGATAGTACTAGCATGTTAAAAGCTATATAATATCGTTATGTTATGGTAATGCAATCTAGTGCAGTTGCTCCATTAGAAGTAATTTCTCTGTCTCTTTTGAATGAAGATGTGTTTTTACCCCAAAATCTAATTTACTTTCTATTTATTGGTCGCAGGAGGCAACCATAGAGCAGCTGCTGCCTATTTTTCTCTCTCTGCTGAAGGATGAGTTTCCTGATGTCCGGTTGAATATTATCAGCAAGCTTGACCAAGTCAACCAGGTTTCTTAAAGAGTTCAAAACTGTTTTGCTTTTGTTTGTGAACTGCTACCTCACAATTGTTCTGTCGGTTGTTATTATTGTTTACTTATTTATTTGTGTTTTGGGGACTTTTGGGAGTGAAGGGGCAAGGTTAGGATTGGTAGGCGCTTGGAAATCAGGGTTAGTACGCATAAGAAATATGATTGGCCTGCTTTACTTGAATTTATGGTTTGGAAACTTTCTCAGTTTGGTTCCAAAATTAGGGACAAATCAAATGCTTTTATATTTGAAACTTAAGGTTTGGCAAATGATTTGAGTAGGAATTGAAAATGCTCCGTTTCTGTTTTAGAAACCCTGTAAAATAATCATTTTAGCTCAATTGAAAACCCCTTTTTCACAGCTTAATTTGATGTGAACAATTCAGCTACTAGGCCACCGATAAGATTTACTTACGTGCGACGTGGCGCCAAGAAAAAGGGTGAGTTGGCAAGAGTTTTACCAAGGGAGATAGGGGGAAACGGTAATGGTGATGTGGATGTGCAATTCAGGAATAAGAAGCGTGATTGTGGAGGTGGCTCCGAAAATTCAGGAAGGAAGGAAGTTAGTTAGTGGTTAGCCTCGGGATTGAGGTAGGGAATTATAAACAAAGGGAATGGTAATGTAGAAGGCAGGCAATTACTAGAATTTTTCTTATGATTGTAAAAGGAGTGTTGGGCTCACTCGAATAGCCCTTATCTTTAGAATTTCTGTAAATCAGTATCAATAAGAAAACTCAACTGCTATGTTCTATTCTCTGTTCATCAACTAAGGCTCAAAAACTATCAGAGCTTACCAATTTGGTATCAGAGTGACGATCGGGGATGGCGGCGGTAGCAAAGAAGCTCGAGGAACGTCTGGAAAAAGTGGAGTCAAGCAGGGAGAGTTTCCAACGTGAACTGGAGGAAATGAAATCCGAAGTGAAGAAACTTGGTAAGCTGGAAGACGGAATGACTCAATTGTTGGTTGAACTACAGGGGATAAGGTGGCAACTCGCTGACGGGCTAGTTGGGGAACCATCAGCGCGAGCAGAGACCCCGACAGCACATTCGCGAGTCACGCTAGGGGAAACCGGGGGTGGTGGTCGACAAGACTCTGCTGTGGCACAGGTGGAACCTACGGGAGGAGAAAGAATGGAGTGTCGAACTCGGCGGGTGGAAATGCCAGTATTCGACGGCCATAATCCCGATGGGTGGATCTTTAGAGCTGAACGATATTTTGCGCTCAACCGTTTAAAGGAGAATGAGAAGTTAGAGGTGGCCGTGGTAAGCCTTGATGGAGACGCACTGGCGTGGTTCCAGTGGGAGGACGGTCGACGGGCAGTTCGAAGTTGGACCGAGCTGAAGGGAATGATCGTGGACAGATTTCGTCCTACTCAAGAAGGAAGCCAGTGTGAGAAATTGCTCGCCCTACGCCAGGAGACCACTATATGTGAATACCGCCGACAATTTGAACTCTTAGCTGCACCACTCTCTGAATTGTCCGAGCAAATTCTGGAAGGTTCATTTGTGAACGGATTACGACCTGAAGTGAGGGCAGAGATCCGTGTCTTGAAGCCTCAGGGTTTGGGCCGAATAATGGAAGTGGCCCAAAGAATTGAAGAGAGAAACTTACAGCTTGGGCTTACTAAACATTTCTCCATACAGCCCAATGTGGGATCATGATCCAGCTTGAATAACACTGGATACTACAACTCGAATAAATCAACCATGGGACCGCATAAACAGCGAGGATTTCCAGATAAAACTTCAGCTAGCACAGCAAACACTTTTATAAGATTGACTGATGTAGAAATTCAAGCTAAGAGAGAAAAAGGGTTATGCTACCGCTGTGATGGCAAATATTCTTATGGTCATCGTTGCCCAAAATGGGAGTTACAGGTATTAGTGATTCATGAGGAAGATGACGAAGCAAAAGAGGATAAGGATTTCATTGAACAGGAAGTGCTGGAAGAAATGGCAGAGACCACCTTGAATTCCGTAGTAGGTTTGATGACACCAAGAACAATGAAGCTCAAGGGGACAGTACAACAACAGGAAGTGGTGGTTCTCATTGATTGTGGAGCTACTCACAACTTTATCTCGCTGGACTTGGTAAGAAAATTAGATCTTCCCATAGACAACACAGGAAGTTATGGGGTAGTAATGGGCACGGGGGCTGCTGTCAAGGGTGAGGGGGTATGTAAAGGGGTTGTGTTGTCCTTACAAACGTTAGAAGTTGTGGAGGATTTCTTACCCTTACCCTTAGGAAGCACAGATATGATCCTGGGCATGCAGTGGTTAGCTGCTTTGGGGGCAATGCAAGTGGTTAGCTGCTTTGGGGGCAATGCAAGTTAACTGGTCTTTACTCACCATGAAGTTTCGAATTGGCGATACCTCAGTCTGTCTATAGGGAGGCCCGGGTTTATGCAAGACGGCCATTTCCTTAAAGGCTATGCAGAGAGCAGTAAAGCAAGAGGGTCATGGAATTTTATTGGAAGTTCGGCAGTTAGATAACAAGGATGAGAATTTGGACAATTCAACCAAACCTGTCCCAACGGCCTTACAGACCACTTTGCATCGCTGGAAGAATGTGTTCCAACTACCACAGGGTTTGCCTCCCAAGCATGGCTGTGAGCACACCATTGTACTCAAAGAGGGAATATCACCAATAAGTGTTAGGCCGTACCGTTACCCTCAGGTGCAAAAGGCGGAGATTGAACGCTTGGTACACGAAATGTTGGCAGCCGGAATAATCCAGCCCAGTGTCAGTCCTTTTTCAAGCCCGGTGCTATTGGTCAAAAAGAAAGATGGAAGTTGGAGATTCTGCGTTGATTACAGGGCTCTTAATAGGGAAACCGTGCCTAACAAATTTCCCATTCCAGTGTTCGATGAATTACATGGCGCTACTATTTTCTCCAAGTTGGACCTCAAATCCGGATACCACCAAATCAGAGTACACAAGGATGATGTGCCTAAAACTGCTTTTCGAACCCATGATGGCCATTATGAGTTCTTGGTAATGCCTTTTGGTCTTACAAATGTTGCTGCCACCTTCCAATCCCTTATGAATGAGGTATTTTGTCCCTATTTACGCAAGTTTGTCTTGGTTTTTTTCGATGATATACTTGTGTACAGTCGATTGGGAGAGGAGCATGGGTGTCATTTAGAGACAGTGCTGCGGGAGTTATGCCAAAATCGACTATATGTTAATGAAAAAAAGTGTCTATTTGGGCAGCCTAGTGTTGAGTATTTGGGGCATGTGATTTCTAGGAATGGGGTGGCGTTTGACGAATCCAAGGTGGAAGTGATGAGGAAGTGGCCGGTTCCTACCAATTTGAAGGAGCTTCGTGGCTTTCTTGGTCTTACAGGCTATTATCGCAAGTTTGTAGCGGGTTATGGTTCTATTGCTTTTCCCTTAACCAACCTCCTCAAAAAGGACAATTTCAAATGAAGCACAGAAGCCGAGCATGCTTTTAATCTCCTTAAGCAGAAGATGACAGGAGTACCGGTGTTGGCATTGCCAAACTTTAATCATACATTTGTGATGGATACTGATGCTTCTAGTATTGGAGTGGGGGCGGTATTGATGCAAGATCAGCGACCTATTGCATTCTTCAGCCAAGCCCTCTCACCCCGCAATCGTTTGAAGTCGGTTTACGAAAGGGAATTAATGGCCATCGTGTTTGCAATACAGAAGTGGCGTCCCTATCTCTTAGGAAGGCATTTTGTTATACATACTGATCAGAGAAGTCTCAAGTTTTTATTAGACCAACGGGTGGTCAGCGAAGTTAATCAGAAATGGCTATCTAAGCTGTTGGGTTATGACTTCGAGATTCAGTACAAAGCTGGGGGGGAAAATAAGGCTACTGATGCGCTTTCTCGAATCCCTACAATTATGGAATTAAGAGTTCTCTCTGCCCCAATGGTGTTAAATACAGAGGAGTTGGCACAGCAAGTCGATTTAGATGAGCGGTTGACTCGAATTAAGGCAGATATTCAGTAAAATCCAAAGACACATCCCGGATTTACTCTTGAGAAGGGTCATTTGCTCCATGAAGGGAAATTAGTATTGTCTCGTTCCTCTCCATTCATCACTGAATTACTTCAGGCTTACCATGATGGCGCTCAAGGGGGGCATTCGGGGGTCTTGAAAACTTACCAGAGGATAGCAGCAGAATGGTTTTGGTTTGGAATGAAAGCTGATGTGATATCGTATGTGGCTAAGTGTCAGGTTTGCCAGCAACACAAGTATATGGCTTTAGCTCCTGGTGGGTTATTGCAGCCCCTTCCTATTCTAGAGAGAGTATGGGAGGATATATCTATGGATTTCATCGAAGGGCTGCCCAAGTCTGACGGGTATAACACCATCTTGGTGGTAGTAGACCGACTTAGCAAGTATGCTCACTTCATTCCGTTAAAACATCCTTATACTGCTGTTTCTGTCGCTAATGTCTTTATTCGGGAAGTGATTCGATTACATGGAATCCCACGTACCATTGTTTCAGATCGTGATCGAGTTTTCTTAAGTATGTTTTGGACTGAATTATTTAAACAGCAGGGTTCCATTCTTCTGCGTAGTACAGCCTACCACCCCAGACGGATGGGCAAACGGAGGTGGTTAATGGTTGCCTTGAAACTTATCTCCGGTGTTTCTCCTTTGGCACTCCGCGGCAGTGGCATCGCTGGCTACCTTGGGCTGAGTATTGGTACAATACCTCTTTCCACACAGCCCTTCAAACTACCCCATTTCGAGCTTTGTACAGACGGGATCCCCCTCCTTTGATTCGTTATGGGCTGAGTATTTCTCCTGTTGCAACAGTAGATCAAGAGCTAAGGGAGAGGGACATCATGTTGGACCAATTGAAGCAGCAACTTTTGAAGGCTCAACAGCGGATGAAATTACAAGCGGATAAGAGGCGCCGAGAGGTACAATTCCATGTTGGAGATTTGGTATACCTCAAGTTACGTCCTTATAGGCAACAATCCATCGCTCGACGTAGTTATGAAAAGTTGGCTCCTCGTTTTTATGGACCATGTGAAGTGCTGGAGAGGGTGGGTACAGTAGCATACCGCCTCAAGTTACCTTCTACATCTTCTATTCATAATGTTTTCCATGTGTCTCAGCTCCGTCTTGCTCAAGGAAGTTCTCTGCCCAATTATTCTTTACCATCCCAATTGACCACGGATTTAGAGATGGTGGTTTCTCCAGCCGAGATACGGGGCGTCTGACAGGTTCGACGTGGAGCTTCAATAGCCTTAGAAGTGCTTATTCATTGGTCTGATCTTCCTTCTCATGATGACACTTGGGAATCGTTCGAGGTGATTAATACTCGTTTCCTTGCTTTTCACCTTAAGGACAAGGTGCGTCTTTGGGGGGCGGGTAATGATGTGAACAATTCAGCTACTAGGCCACCGATAAGATTTACTTACGTGCGACGTGGCGCCAAGAAAAAGGGTGAGTTGGCAAGAGTTTTACCAAGGGAGATAGGGGGAAACGGTAACGGTGATGTGGATGTGCAATTCAGGAATAAGAAGCGTGATTGTGGAGGTGGCTCCGAAAGTTCAGGAAGGAAGGAAGTTAGTTAGTGGTTAGCCTCGGGATTGAGGTAGGGAATTAGGGAATTATAAATAAAGGGAATGGTAATGTAGATGGCAGGCAATTACCAGAATTTTTCTTATGATTGTAAAAGGAGTGTTGGGCTCACTCGAATAGCCCTTATCTTTAGAATTTCCGTAAATCAGTATCAATAAGAAAACTCAGCTGCTATTTTCTATTCTCTGTTCATCAACTAAGGCTCAAAAACTATCAGAGCTTACCATAATTCCATCCTGTCCGTTAATCTGATTTCTTGATTGGCCTTCATGTGTTTCATCTTTCATGTATTGAGTTCTACAACCTGTAGCTTACTTATATTAATTGTACTTAATGTTGAAATTTATTTGTTAATGTAGGTGATTGGAATTGATCTATTGTCTCAGTCTCTATTACCTGCAATTGTCGAACTTGCAGAGGACAGACACTGGAGGGTTCGGCTTGCAATAATAGAATATATACCCTTATTGGCGAGTCAGTTGGGAGTAGGGTTTTTTGATGATAAGCTTGGTGCTCTTTGCATGCAGTGGTTAAAAGACAAGGTTTGTGAAGCTCGGGTCTACAAATTATAATCTTGTAATTTTTGAATTAGGTCATGCTAGATAAAAGGACCATGATGTTTAACTATCGGAATGTTTAACTGAAATTCTTTTTATCAGCTCATCACTTGCCAGATGTGGTTTTCTTCCTTTCCATCCTTCTTATTTGTCCTCTTTTGAATTGAATTAGCTATACATTCTTTTTTATATATTTTTGTCAACTTGGTATTTAGAATTTACTTCCTCATTGGAATTAAATTAGTTTTTCTGATTTATTTATTTATGTTGCATCAGCTCTAGAAATGTTAATCATGGCCATTTCCTAGCGCACACTTTTTAAAGTCCATCCTAGTAAAAATATTGGTAACACACGATTGCAGGTTTACTCAATACGTGACGCAGCCACAAATAATGTAAAGCGCCTTGCGGAAGAATTTGGACCAGATTGGGCAATGCAGCACATAATCCCTCAGGTTTTTCTGCATTAAATTACTTGCCATAGCTTGGTTTCTGATTGCATATGATGATGTGAGACTGTAACTTTAGCAGAAGATTTTTTATAGTGTTAGAACTTGGGTAGAAAAGTCTTTATTTAAACTATACTAAGATAAAGAAATAGCTTTTCAAATATTTTCTCTTATCTTCACCAGTCAACTGATAACTGCAAAAACTGTGTGATATTATAATTTTTACCACATGTTTTTATTCATTGTATATGTATAGCCGTTAATTTGTAATTATCTATCATGCTTTAGGTTTTGATTCTTTCTCCTCCTATGATGAAATTAAGTTCTTTGAACCTGTCAATTACCTTAAAGTACAAGTTTTGCTGACAAAACTCTTTTAAGACATCCACCCTCGTATGTTTCTGGTAACTATAATTCTCAGGATCAGTGAGAGATGCTGTTGTTATCTATCTAGTTACTTTTATATGCCAAGTAGTTTTGTTGTTGTTGTTGTTGTTGTATCTTAATAGTCTCTTGACTCTCTTTGTAGGTGTTGGAAATGATAAACAACCCACACTACCTGTATAGGATGACCATTTTGCACGCAATTTCTCTCCTTGCCCCCGTAATTGGATCAGAGATTACTTGTTCAAAACTTTTGCCTGTGGTCGTCACTGCATCCAAAGATAGGTAAAGATTCTTTCTCTGGCTTAGTCGTTCTTTTTGTTTGATTCAACGTACGTGGGGCTGAGAGTTGTGCGTCTCACAGGGTACCCAACATCAAGTTTAATGTGGCTAAGGTGTTGCAGTCGCTTATTCCAATTGTTGATCAAGCTGTAAGTAACACTCATCTTTTCCTTTTGAAGCACTTTTGTTACACAGTTTTTTTTGTCTCCCCCTGGAAAAGCTATGGTTGTATAAGTATTATATATGCCATTACTTTGTACTTTTTACTATTTAGTATAGGGCGAAGGAACTAAGGGTTTGTTTGTTTCAAGTATTATTTGGACTCAATAGACTCAAATTTGGACTCGAGTATTAAGAATCTTTTGAATACGTGTTTGTTTCGTTGAAAATCCGAATCTTTTGAGTATCAAAAATCCAAGTTTTCAGAGTTTTTATTTCTTTTAAACTTTTGATACTCAATCTTTGATATAGTAAAAACTAAAATTCTTTCTTCTATATTTGAGAAAAAAATCATAAGTTCTTTATTTGATATTCAATTGAGATGATTCTTTTTTCATTGTGTTTCTAGTGAAGAGATGAATAAATTAAGATCCATATTGTATATTTTTTTACGATAATTAACATTAAGATTTTATTAAATTTGTTAATTAAAAACTATTTTTGCTACCTTTTGAAACATAAATTTTAATTTTATTCTACACTCAGATTAAAACCTAAATGCACATTCAAATAACAATTTAAATCACTAACTCAAATCACATTAACTTAAATCGAATCACTAATTCGAATCTATTTACCAAACGAACCCTAAATGATGATAGAGTGTGGAAAGACAGTCTATGAGTGGGCATTTGAAAGCAAAGTGACTGAAAAAATTTGCTCTTTATTTTTTCTTATTCTTATTCCTTGGAACCGAACCAATTATCATTATTTGTAGCGTCCAAAAGGCTTTTTCATCCAAATGACATTTAGACTAGAACTATAGTTTAAATTTGAACTGTCATGTTTTCTGACGAGGAATTGGCGATGTTGTCCAAACAACATAGGTTGTGGAGAAGACGATCCGACCCTGCTTGGTCGAGCTTAGTGAGGATCCAGATGTTGATGTAAGGTTTTTTGCGAACCAAGCACTGCAATCGAGTGATCAGGTGATGATGTCTAGCTAGATGGATTCCGTCTTGGGGGGGGGGGGGGGGGGGGGGGGGGGGGGGGGGGGGGGGGGGGGGGGGGGGGGGGGGGGGGGGGGGGGGGGGGGGGGGGGGGGGGGGGGGGGGGGGGGGGGGGGGGGGGGGGGGGGGGGGGGGGGGGGGGGGGGGGGGGGGGGGGGGGG